>ML781616.1:334260-345892 GCA_009831015.1 Picea engelmannii | reverse complement strand
GTTGGGGGGGGGGGGGGTCCGAAAAATACCTTGAGCCATTGATCTGCACACTTTCCTTTCGACCGCATATTTGTGTGTGATCTTTAACACACATTCCAGACCCCCCCCCTCCATTAAAGGCATAACAGATAGGGGGGTCTAGAATCCAATATAGACCATAGATCTAGGCACCGAAACTTGGGCCATCCAGATGTGTGCATACATTATCTCCGATTCCAGACCCCCCCCCCCACCTCTAAAGGTAGAACGATCGGGGGGGGTCCGGAAAGACTTGTCCATCATAGATCTGGGCATGAACATCTGAGCCATTGATACATGAGTGGTGCATAAATGTGAGCGCGAGAGCATATACGCCCAAAGAACTTAGGATAAGTGCATATCGTGGGATTTCCCGAGCTTTCACATGTTTATATCAACAAGGGGTTAGACAACCAACCTTTTAAGCATCCAAGACATGGTCCAACATTGATCATCGAGCTAGTTTTATTGAAATAAAGCAAACTACGCTCTGTTCTAACCTAATTTCCTATGACAATTAGCCTAGCTTAAACTGTTGGACTAAGAACTTACTCTATCCTGGGCCTATCTGACTAAGATTAGGCAGTCTAGCCAGATTTATTCACTAACTAACCTAGATCACTTGGCTAAGATTAAATAGTTTAGCCAAGCTTATTCACTATTCCTATCAACATAAATTTAAAATAACTTGGCCATGCTTGAAAGGTATGGACCAAGTCACTGTTATTGCATGGGGCTCTATTGAATTTCTTTTATGCCCTCTTTTATTCTTTTTCTTTCTTTTCTTTTTCTTTTTCTTTTTTTTCTTTCTCTTCTCAAATTATTTGTAGAATGAAAAATCATTTGACAAACAAAAACACTAAAGAGATAACATTTCAGTCACCAATTGATCCTATAAATTATAGGGTTATAACAGGTATCTTGGTTGATTAACTAACTTGAGGATGTGGATGAGGCCAACTATTACACAAACAAGTTGGAATGTGTACGAAGTAATGATGGACAAGGAGGTGGACTCATCAAAACTTGGGTTAATGAAATGATGCGTCGACTCAGATCATTTCCAAGGGATGGGACTCTTTAGAAGGAAGGAGTTGGTGCCTATATATGGACGATGAGTTGGATGAGCTAATGGATCATCATCATCAAGAATCATCATTCATTCAACAAGTAAGACAAGTGAAGAAAAAATATAAGAATAAGTCAACCTAGTTGTTTGACATGACCGAGGTGGATCTATGGTTGTGATAGAGGGTTGATAGTGCAGAGACAAACAACAAGTCAAGGAGTCAACTCGGGGTCAGCCAATTAGTTTAGATTGATGGACAATTGGTTGTCATTGATGTCAACCCTTGGAGAGTGATATTGTAGATTGATGTCCCTTGGGTATGTCTGGTAGCAAATTCTGGTAGCTCCAGGGTATGGGTAAGGAACCCAAGTTTGGTTAAGGAATAATGTAATGAATATTAGTGAATATGCAGGTAAGACTATTCTATATAGATAATACATGTCATTCCATTTATGGTTATATGTGGTACCTCACGTAGTTCCTCATGGTTGAGGAGATATGGCTTAGTGAAGTTGGAGAACCCTCATCAGTCATTTAGAAGCACCTAGAAGGTCAAATAAGTCAAATTGTTCTGGAATATCCTAGAAGAAGTTGACTATTCAAAGTGGTTGCAACTAGGAGTTAATCATGAGTTAAGTTGTTGCAAAAAAAAAATAATTAAAAATAAATTAGTTGCAACTAGAAGTGGAAAGTTTACTATTTGTGGATAAAGTGGTTGTAAGTGGAAAACGTAGTTAGAAGTGGGTTAGTCCTAAAAGAAGGAAGTTGGTTAAAACAATTAGAAGATAACCTGTAGAGGAAGCTACTTGGAGAGTATAAATAAGAGAGAAAGGGTCTCTTATTATAATCCATTATTGAGCACATTGAATATTTATTATTTTGTGAAAGGTTTATTATAGGTACTCATTGACAGCTCTGAATCTACGCAAGTATGAGGTAGCAAAGGAGGGTTGATGACGAAAGTTCCGGAGTTGGTGAATTTTATAAAACCCTAGTTTCTGAGGTGTATGTGGGATGAAATGGAGGAAGGAGCATACATATGCGGGCTACAGTGGAGGAGAGAATATATATATGTGGGCTAAAAGAGGATAGGTTGTATACATTTGAAAAGGTCATGAAAAATTGAGTATATTTTGGTGCCAGGTCCCTAAAGTCCGAAAGCAAGTTCCCAGGTCAACATTCTACAGGTTCAGGGAAACTATAGAAGTACTGGTATGGTTACATGTTTGTTTCGATGCTTAGATTTTCTTATGAGATTGTGAATGCTTGAGGCATTCTTGATATGGTTGGTCTTCTACTTGGATATAGTATATGATGGTTGGTTGGCTCAGTGAGCAACATTGTTATGTATGGTACAATACTGATATACTTGTACATAGTTGAGAGATATCTATGTTGTATGATGATGTATGCATGAGGGACATGCATAGGTTGTTGGAGATGGTTCATTGATGAAATTGCATATATATACATGTGCTTGATGATATTGTATATAGTGATAGGTTACATGCTGATGTGACATAGGTAACAAAGGTCTAAAGGGAATTTTTTTTGGAGTTCTAGAAAATTGAAAAAACCTAGTTTTCTGAGGTTGTAGGCAGATTGAAAGAGGACATGTCATGTACATATGTAGGATATAAGAATATAGCTCACACACATACATGTGCTACAATATATAGGTCACATATATGTAGGAATTATTTGAATAATGTTGGTACAGTTGGACATATTTCTTTCTGTCTACAAGATGAGTCTTGTACTTGAGGGTTGGAATCCTCACATCTCAGTTGGTGCTGAGATCTGCAAGATGAGTGTTATATTTGAGAGTTGGTACTCTCTTGGAGTTGGTGCTCATAAAACTTTGATATTGTAGTCTTCATGTAACAACATAATACAAAAATATTACACATACATTTGGTGCTCATTTTGTTCAATGTGATGATGGTTCATAGTTCTTTATTATTGATGAATGTTGTTGATATATGTTTAAATACAAACAATGATTTGTGAATGCAAGTAATGAATGATAATGTTTGAATAAGTTGCTAAATACAGAAAGAAATAATTGTGAAAAGAGCCACACATTGATTCACCCCCCCAGTGTAGTCGTTGTGTCCAACAATTGGTATCAGAGAAGGCCTTCACTATAAGCCTTACATGCTTGAAGGATATCCATGGACACACAAATAGATGGAGATGAAGTTCCCTCTAAATATGAAGTTAACTTCTTTGATGAGATAGATTACTCGACATGGAGAATAAAAATGAAAGGGGATTTGAAGTCAAAAAGAGAAAATGTTTGGGACACAGTTTTTGCTGGATCAATTCTCGAAGAAACAATCAAAATTTGCAACTCAAAAGGAAGCGAAGAAGAACAATGTGATGACATTCAAGACCATATTCAGTGGAATCTCAGGTTCTATTGAAGAAATCATAGGACAATGTACATCCACCAAGGACCTATGGCTGAAGCTAGAGAAGGCATATCAAGACAAAAGACAAGACATAGAAGACAATCCCATCAAGGACATGAATAAAATCAATGAAGTTAAAGACTCTCCAAAATATTCTGATTGCAATAATTTTGAATGCAATGTTGTTGAATGTTCTCCTGCAAATAAAGAAGAAGATCTAGCTGAAATAGAAAAAGTTTGTGTAGAATCAACGAACAACTATCTTATAGATGAAGAGGAATATTTGTTTAAGCTTAAAGATAAAGTTATGTATGTTTAAAATAAGAAAAATATGATTCATATGCTCTTGTGGATCTTGAAATAATTACTATAGAAACTATAGAAAATTACCAAAGGCATACCATGGCACTAAAACAAATTCTCAAGAAACAAGAAGAAAGTGAAACAACTGAAAAGGTCATATTTGAGCAAACGAATCAATTAGAGGAAAACAAAGAAGAGATCAAGAGACTAAAGACTGAAATAATTAGTCAAGTAGAACAAAAGAAGAAGGTAGATGATGATATTAGAAAAATATTTGAAGATCTTGAAATAACAAGAGAAATCAATATCAATATAGTAACTCAACTTGAAGAAGCCAAAACGATAGAGGAACTATTGAAGAATTAGGTAAATGGAAAAGAAGAATCATGCCATAAGTAGTTGATCTTATAAGGAAAGTCAAGAAGTCAAACGCTCATGTCAAGTTCATGAACAACTCAATAATATTGTATGAAATCCTGGATAGTCAAAGATCACCAAATGATAAATCTGGTCTTGGATACAATAAGGAAGTTGCGCACTCTGAAGTTGGCACTTCTAAGAAGCATGATGTAGGTACTTCATTTTCAAAGGGTGAAATCAAAGCTTCAATTCAATCACTTGCAAAAAGAAAGAAAATATTCAAAAGATGAGATTAAGGAAGACACCAAGATGCCAACCCTACAACTCAAAGAAAATTCAGAAGAGAGATTCCTTCAAGGTTGACACAAAAGCACATGTATGAAAATGTTTTCAATGCACATTGTTTCTCATGTAATGAATATGGTCACAAAGCTTTGGATTGTATAGATTATGCAAGGAAATATGTTGGAATATTAAATAACATCTTAATTTTGGAGATGTAATCTTGTCGGACACACTGCTGCACATTGTCACACCATGAGATGTTATAGTTGTAGTGGGTTTTGCCACAAATCCCAGGATTGTTGGAATTCAAGGAGACAATCAACGAGAAATGATTCATACAATATGGTAAGAATATAAAATGAAACAAAGATAATGTTGAAAGAATGGTAGCTTAGCGAAAAATCACTGAGAAACTAGGACAGCCTCAGAAGTGGATGAAGAAGACTGAAGAACTAGACATGAATGAAGGCATAAATAATGGTTTCCATGAGGAAATCTTAATGTAAATTATTTTTTGAAGCTGTACGTAGGATGTATAATTCCAGGACGCGTACATACATGGGGCATAAAAAGCTAGGTCATGTACATACATGGGCTACAGGAGGGCATGTCGCGTACCTAAGATAAACCTTTAAAAAAAGGGAATGTACAGATGAGTTGCAACATGGTTTGATGGTACAACAAAGGTTATTAGAGGTCTAATGTTCCAATTCAATAACAAAAATACAAATATGAACATAATATTGTATGATGAATGTATTGTGATGATATCTAGTTGCGTTTTGGATCATATGCTTGAGGACTATCTTGGATGCATAGTACAAACCTTAGTGTGTGGATTGAGGCATCTTTGTTAAGGTACAATGTTGGTTATGTTAAGTACTTATCAATAATATTATGGAACTTTGTTTATGAGATATATCATGGGTAATGTGATACTATATAAAGGTACACCATTTATCTATTAATGCATATTCTTGGTACATGTCTATAGGTATTATTGCTGCATTATACTTGCTGTAGTGAATGGTTTTGAGGAAGATCTATTGTAGTACATGGCTGGTATATGTGTGAGATCTATTGACATATATTGAGGTGTATTGTGAGAGGAATTTTTTGGTGATATTGGTATATGGTTAGTACATTCTTGATGCTACATAACATAGAGGTTTTGTCACATGGTTTGATATAAAGGCTTATGGATAGTATTATGTATTTATAGAGGACTCTTGTTGGTTATATTGGCATATATCTTTGGTATATGGTTGAAGTACATGTTGGGTACATGTTGAAACATATAGTTGAAGAGTTGATACATGAGGTGTATGATATGGTGATGTTGGTACAACTTGATGAGTCATAGTTTGATCTATAGTTGATGCATGATTGATACATACTTGGTACATTGTTAGAGGCACTTGCTAGTAGTATTGTTGGCACATGGTTTATGGATGATGTGGAATATATGCATTGGTATAATTTTAGAAGCACATATTTATTGTGTTACATATTGTTGTTGTTTGTGAGTAGTATTAGTTGATGAACATCTTGGTGATATTGTGAATATGGTTGAGAGTTGTCTTGGTGATTGATCTTGGTGAGTATATATGATTTGGTTAATGAGATTGATGAGACAAGTTGATGTGACAGGTTGTTGTGACAAGTTGATTTGGTGCATGGTTGATGCATTGGATGATGGTACATGTTGAGGTACAGGTTGATGCATGAATGATTCATGGTAGAGGATTTTTTGATAGTCATCGGCTGATAGTGACATAGACAGTTACAACATGAGTGATAGATTGATGGATCATTGTATGATGCATGGATAGGTCCAAGGGTCATCAAAGGAATATAAGATCATGGCATTATTGATGTAGTATTGTTGAGAAGTTGATCATTGTTTTGGTAGAGAAGAAACATCTACAACATAAGAAAATTACAGTGGTAGCATAATGTTCACAGTGATTACACGACATCTTGCAAAGAAGATAGGGGAGACATACCCACAAGGGGAGTTATTCTTTTTACCTTGATTTTTTACAACAAGTACAGTGTCAGGAGGACACATATCGACATGAGGAGTTAATATTTGGTTAAAGAAAGAGTAATAATAGGCATGAATATAGGGGGAGAATCCCCAAGGACAGTGCAGACAGGGGGAGCATACCCAAGGATAGTGAAGATATGAGGAGCAACCCCAAGGTGAGTTGAGTAAGGGGGAGAATCCCCAAGGAGAGATATGATTTTCCATTACTGTCAAAGGGGGAGAAGCCCCGAGGAGAGATACGATTTTCCATTGATGTCAAATGGGGAGAGACAAAAACATTTATGAGGAGTATGAGCATGTGTTTTTTCATGACTAGGCATTGTCATTAATGCTAGTGTTTCCATCAATACCAAAGGGAAATATTGTCAGACAGTTGGTTTAGATTGATGGATATTTTGTTTGGATGGTTGGTTGTCATTGATGTCAAACCTTGGAGAGTGATATTGTAGATTGATGTCAACCCTTAGGGATTGATGTCAACCCTTGAGTATGTCAAATATCACATTCCAGTAGCTCCAGAGGTATGGGTAAGGAACCCAAGTTTAGTTAAGGAGTAATTTAATTAATATAAGTGATTATGCATGTAAGACTATTCTAGATTGATAATACATGTCGTGTCATTTCCGGTGATATGTGGTATGTCATGTATTTCCCCATGGATGAGGAGATATGGATTAGTGAAGTAGGAGAACCCTCATCAATCATCTAGAAGCACCTAGAAGGTCAAAGAAGTCAAATTATTCTAGAAGCTCCTATAAGAAGTTGACAAGTTAAAGTGGTTGCAACTAGGAGTTAATCATGAGTTAAGTTGTTGCAAAAAGAAAACAATTAAAAATAAATTAGTTTTAACTAGAAGTGGAGAGTTTACTATTTGTGGATAAAGTGGTTGTAAGTGGACAAAGTAGTTAGAAGTGGGTTATCCCTAAAATAAGTAAGTTGGGTAAAATAGTTAGAAGATAACCCGTAGAGGAAGCTACTTGGATAGTATAAATAAGAGAGAAAGGGTATCTTATTATAATCCATTATTGAGCACATTGAATATCTATTATTTTTTGAAAGGTTTATTGCAGGTACTCATCGATACTTCTGAAGTTATGCAATTCTGAGGTAGAAAAGGAGGGTTTCTGATGAAAGTTTCATAGTTGCATAGTTTGAGAAAAACCCTAGTTTGTGAGGTGTACGTGGGCTGCAGTGGAGAAAGGCACATACGTAGGTGGGGTGTAGTGGAGGAAAGTGTGTATATACACATGATGAAAGAGGACATGTCACATACATCTAAAAAGGTCATGAAAACTTGAGTAGATGTTGGTGCTAGGTTCATAAAGTCTGAAAGAAAGTTCCTAGGTCAACATTCTATAGGTTCAAGGCATCTATAAAGTTCTAGTATGGTTACATGTTTGTTTTGATGCTTATATTTTCTTATGCTATTGTGAATGCTTGAGGCATTCTTGGTATGATTGGTCTTGTACTTGGATATGGTATATGTTGGTTGGTTTGCTGAGTGAGAAACACTCTTATGTATGGTACAATACTGATATACTTGTACTTAGTTGAGGTATATCTATGTTGTATGATGATGTATGCATGAGGGACATGCATAGGTTATTAGAGATGCTTCATTGATGAAATTGTACATATATGAATGTGGTTTATGATATGGTATATAGTGATAGGTTACAGGATGATGTGGCAGAGGCAGTAAAGGTATGAAGGGGAAGACGTTTTAGAGTTGCAGAAAACTAAAAAACCCTAGTTTTCTGAGGTTATACACAGGATGAAAGAGGTGTTGGGTATGTGTTATATTCTTTGCATGTGTGTGTGTGGGCACGTCAGATATGATAATTGTGTCTGAAGATCCCTTGTAGTAGTGCTCTATTTGTTCCATGTGCACCGGGCGCTTTCCTAGGGGGGTCCCATGGGGGGGGTGGGGGGGGTAGGTATGCCCCCCCTGGTTACGCACAACGTTCGGGGCTACGCCCCACAATTTGTTTTTGGGCGGTTTTTGCTATTTTTAGCGGTTTATTAAAAATAATCCTGGTTTTAGGGATTAGGGTTTTTGTATCTACGGAATACCTAAAAGCATTGTATATATTGTATAGTGAATGGTGAAATTCGATATAATGAATATAAGAAAGGTTTTCCCAGTTAAGGGTTTCCGGTATAAATCTTTGTGTACTATGTGAATGAGCCATTGATTAAATTATGTTTTGCTTAAGAATCTTTATGCATTGCTTTACTTCACATGTTTAAAACTTACATGTGGTATCATAGCTCATTTTTGGCTTCAGAGGGATGCCTTTGTTGTTGAGGGTTTGGCTCGGTCTTGATAGATCAAGTTTATCTTTGGTCTGTGATAAACCTGGGTTGAGTGGGAGATTTTGCAGTGGAGATTCGAGTATAGAAAGAGGAATGTCGAGCTCATCTATAATCGAGATAGAGAAGTTCAACGATAAAAACTTTGAGCTATGGAAGCTCAAGATGGAGGACCTTATTGTAGACAAATAACAATGGATAACTGTGGATCCTGGTACACAAGCTACTGGTACACCGTCTACTAGCACATAGGCTACTGGTACACAACTTACTATTACACAAACTACTAGTACACCGGCTACTGGTATGTCGAAGGAAGATTGGGAGAAGTTGGACAGAAGAGCAAGGAGTACTATTGGACTTTGTCTGGTAGATTTGGTGTTGTTGAATGTCTCAGGAGAATCTACAACCAAGGAACTATGGGATAAGTTTGGGAATTTGTATCAACCAAAGTCCCTAGTAAACAAGATGTTTCTTCGAAAGAAGCTTTTATCATCTTAGGATGGAAGATGGAGATTCTGTGACATAACATCTAAATGCCTTTAATACTTTGGTAAGTCAACTTGGCTTTGTTAATATTATGATTGTAGAAGAAGATAAGTGTGTTAATTTGTTCTGTTCTTTGCCAGACTCTTGGGACAATCTGGTTGTAGCAATAGGTAGTACCACTCAATCTACATTGAAGTATGAGGATGTAGTTGCATCCTTGTTATCTGAAGAGATGGGGTGAAAAAGCATGGATGGACACAACAAAGATGCTTTATTTGTAAGAGGGCATACCCAAGACAGTAACCCTAGTAAGACTTCGGGGTGGAGATCTAAATCTACAGGTAGATCTAAGTCTTTAGGAAAATCTTTAAGGAAATGTTGGAAGTGTGGTAAAACAGGGCATTATAAGGAAGATTGCAAGTCTAAGAAGGCTGAAAAACCAAAGGGATCTGATAGTACCTCTTTCACAGAGGCAAAAACCTCCACTGAAGAAGGAGGTGATGTTTACCTAGCATCTACAAGTACACATGCAGACTGCAATGTATGTTTGATTGACTCAGGTGCATCATACCATATGACTCCTCACAGGGAGTGGTTCTCTGAATATGAAAAATATGATGGTGGTGATGTATTCCTAGGATATGAATCGACAATAAAAAATCTTGGGACGTGGAAGGGTTAAGTTGCTGCTAAAAGATGGAAGGATTAGAATAGTCCCTGAGGTTATGCACATTTCAAAACTTGCCAGGAGCCTAATATCTGTAAGCAAGTTGGATGATGCAGGAGTGGATATTATATTTGGAAAGAACACTTGCAAGATGGTACGAGGAGAAATGTTGTTGATGAGGGGAGTTCGGTGTGGAACTTTTTACAAGTTGTTGGGAAGAACTTATACTAATGGGTGTAACAGTTCTATTTTCCTTGAGCAGACTGTTGGAAATATTTTCATTGATGGCAAAGGATGAGGCAAAGGAGGAAGAAGAGCTTTCATGTTAGAAAATCAGTGTATAGTTGAGTTTTGGATGGGCACGTATGATTGCTACAGAGCGCCGCTGACATCCATCAGATCTGCAGAAGATGCGAGGGAGATAAGACATCAGAGAATCGGGGATCGAGACTTTGACATGTCCAATTCACTTGACAATGAAAACCCTGAAATCGCAATATGCGATTTCACAATTTGATCGCAGCCGTTAAATCAAGCAGAGATCGGAACCGTCCACTTGTAGAGGAAGCGTGGCAGCGATCGGGCACCATCGAGAGAAGCTCGACAGGAGGCCTCATCGGAGTTTCGGGGATCGGGATTTCAATATGCAAAGAACACAATGCAACGAAAACCCTGATTTTGCGATATGCGAAATCGGGATTGAATCTAGACCATCAGATCAACATGTGATATAGACCGTTGATCCAACTCATGAAAACAGACCACGTCATCTAGGGACACGTGGCACAACCAGGGAATGATAGGTGTCAGGAAGATTCAACACTTCAGGCACATGTAAGTCACGAATCAGAGTGACACGTGTCAAACCACATGTGATGTCAGCAGAGGCATCGACGATCGGGACTTTGAAACGAAAAAGTCACTTGACATCAGGAGTGTCGATTTCACGATGAGTGATTTCGCGATTTAATCACAGCCGCTAAATAAAGATCGCATCTGGACCGTTTACACAAGTCTCGAAATCCCGAGAGTTAATCTGAGCCATCCGTCTGAAGAAGGACACGTGTCACGCGATCGTGCGCATCAGAGACCTGAGACACCAGGCATCGGGACTTGCAGGTCTTGAAACCTCAGAAAGATCAGAGCCATTCATCTAGAAGGATGCGTGGCAAAGGATCGGGCGCCGTCGGCACTTTGTCCATCGGGAAATCGGGGATCCCGTTGACAAGAGTTTTGTGCAAGTCAGAATCGTGATCCGTGAAACCCCGATGAGTGGGGGCCAGCAATCAGCACAAGAGAGCAGGAGGACGAAGGCATAGTGGAGGCCAACTGTCAGCGTAACGGAGCGTCGGTATTTGGACGATCGGGAATCATGTGGGTGTATGCATTGAGGCATCACAAAACCCGTAGCCCCGATGGGGTAAGGTTGTGGTCATGGTGTGACGGTCACGTTGAACGGGAGCTAAGATCAGGAGGGCTAGCATATGGAATGCCGAAACCCAATTTAAAAAGGTGCGTGTAGGTTTAATTCAAATTTTAAAAAAGGGACCCGATTTCCCTCGAGCGATAAATATGGGACCCGATGAGCGTTGAATGGGTCCTGGATCCATGGGTTTAAGAAGGTGTCGATGCTCTTTCTACAGGTGATCAGAAGAAGCAAACCA
>ML781616.1:247238-300847 GCA_009831015.1 Picea engelmannii | reverse complement strand
AAGGTCACCAAAGGATCATTGGTGATAGCAAAAGGAGAGAAGGTAGCTACATTGTATTTATGTACTACTAATATTGACTCTTCTATATATTTAGCTTCTACAAGAGTGGATACAACATTGGAATCATAGGCTTAGACACATGAGTGAGAAGGGGATGCAGATACTTCACAAAATAAATTTATTTCCAGATCTTAAACAAATTGATTTGGATTTCTGTGAGCATTGTGTTTATGGAAAACAAAAGAGAGTGAGATTTCTCAGAGCCGAAAAAGAAAAGAAGAGTGAAAGGTTAGAGCTTGTGCATACAGATGTATGGGGACCAACTCAGGTATCATATCTTGGTGGCTCTCATTATTATGTTACTTTTATTGATGATGCAACTAGAAAAACTTGGGTTTATTGCATTCAACAAAAATATGATGTTTTTGATACTTTTAAGAAATGGAAATCTTTGGTTGAGAATGAGATAGGAAAAAGGTTGAAGTGTCTTAGATTAGAAAATGGAGGTGGATATTGCAACAATGAGTTTGATGATTACTATTCATACCATGGGATTCGTAGAGAGAAGACAGTTCGAGGAACACCACATGAAAATGGTGTGTCATAAAGGATGAATAGGAAAATCGTGGAGCGTGCAAGGAGTATGAGATTGCTTGCTAGTTTTCCCTTACAGTTCTGGGTAGATGCTGTAGATACTGTTGTTTATGTAATAAACATAGGACCTTCAAGCTCTTTGGATTTTATAATTCTAGAGGAGGCATGGACATGTAAAAATCTAAACTATTCTTTTTTGAAGACTTTCGGTTATGAATCATTTTTCCATATTGATAAAGAAAATAGAACAAAGCTTCAGGAAAAATCCAAGAAGTGTACCTTTATTGGATATGGTGTTAATGATTTTGGTTATCACTTATGGGATTATGAAAATAAGAAAATCATTAGGAGTAGATATGTCATATTCAATGAGAAGGTCATGTACAAAGATAAGTTTCAGGGAAAGAAATAGGAAAAAGAAAAACCATAATACACAGTGCTTGATGAGATCACTGAAAAAGAAATTCCAAAGGTACCAAAAAATCAAAATTTACAACAATAGGATCGGCAGGTACCTCAAAATCTGTAATATACCAAATATAAAAAGTATGCAAAATAGAAATAAAATGCTAGAAATGGCAGAATAACAGTAATATAACCAGCATAATCTCCACAATAACACAGAAATGATATAAGAACAACAACAAAAATAACACTTTGATTCAGAAAGCAATGTTCACGGGCCTTTTTGAGGGGGAAACCTCTAGTCGAGTAGTGCTCTGTTACAATAATCTCCAAGCTAGGGTTTTCATACCCTCGACCCTTATTTATACTAAATATGTCTGTCAAGAGAAGCATCTAGAGGAAGATCCTTCTAGAAGCGAAAGCTTCTATTAGGTCTTCTTACATCCGCCTTATTCTATTTTATTGAAAGGCCTTATTAATATTGAACTTTATTACATCCGAATATATTTCTCTACCTGTGTGTGGGTTAGGACCCTAACATGTCCACCCCCTTAAAAACAACCTTGTCCTCAAGGCTTGAGATGTGGAAACTGCTGCAGAATGGTAGCTGGTTCCCAAGTGGCATCTGCTAGAGTTTTATCTTTACATTGGACTAACACTTCCTTGATGGTTATCTGACGCAGGAAACGCTCATGCTGGTCCCAAACTGCTTCTGGCTGTAGCCAAATGGATCCTTCTTCAGCTAACTCAAGAAGGTTGGTTTGAATGTGGCACCTAGTTCCAATCACCTTCTTTAAGCATGAAACATGAAAAATAGGATGGAGCTTCGAATGACTGGGCAGAGCTAACTGATAGGCGACTTGTCCCACATGCTTGAGAAATGTATAAGGACCATAAATTTTGGGCGCTAGCTTCTGACAATGCTCAACCTTGAGGGAAGTTTGCTTGTATGGTTGCAGTTGCAGAAACACCTGATCCCCTTTTGCAAATTGACGTTTAAAGCGACCTTGATCTGCTTGTTGCTTCATGTGATTCTGTGCCATGACCAAGTTCTCTTTGAGGGTACAGAGAATATCCTCTCGAACTATAAGTGTTTTCTCAACTACCTGGACCTTCGAGGTACCCGGTAAGTATGACATAACTGAAGGTGGCTTCTATCCATATACTACTTCAAAAGGATTCATGCGTGTAGTTGTATGGTAGGAAGTGTTGTACCACCATTAAGCTAGGGGTAACCATTGAGCCCACTGATTTTTCTTTTCAAAGGAAAAACACCTTAGATATGTTTCCAAATGCTTATTGAAAACTTCTGTTTGACCATCAGTTTGGGGATGATAAGTTGTGTTGAGATGCAATTGTGTGCCCTGTAGCTTGAATAGTTCTTGCCAAAAATTGCTTGTGAAAGTTGGGTCATGATCAGAAACAATAGAGTGCGGCATGCCATGAAGCTTGAAGACATAGTCCATGAAAATTTGAGCCACCATGGATGCAGTAAATGGGTGTTGAAGAGCGCATAAATGAGCATACTTGGAAAGGTGATCCACAACCACCATTATGACTGATTTATTTCCTGATTTGGGTAAGCCAATAATAAAGTCCATATAGATATCCTTCCAAATAGCAGGTGGAATTGGAAGCGATTGTAGTGTTCCTAGAGATTTGAATGTTTCTCCCTTGTTGCGTTGACACACATCACATTCAGTGAAAAAATTACGGATGTCCTATTTCATACCATCCCAGAAAAAAGAACGTTTGACCCTGTCATAGGTTTTGGTGAACCCGGAGTGCTCTGCTATGGGTGTAGCATGAAGCTCAGAAAGTATCGTGGATTTAATCTTTGATTGTTTACTTAAATATAAATGGCCTTTGTATCGAAGCTCATCCTAGAGTCAAGAGTACCCTGGGGGAGCTGCAACATTGGTCTGCAATTGCTGGATCAGATGCGAACTTTTGGGATCTTGTAGCCATTCCTGGTGAACAACTTGGAGCCAATCTAGTACAATGAAGGAAAGAGAAAAAATGGATCCTTCTTCTTCATATTTTCGGGACAGTGCATCCACCACTACATTGTCTTTTCCTTTATTGTAAATGATCTCATAATCATACCCAAAGAGTTTAGTCACCCATTTTTGTTTCTCTGGGGAGGAAATGCATTGTTCCAGAAAGTACTTGAGGCTTTGATGGTCTATCTTAATTTGGAAACGTTGCACCAAGAGATAAGGGTGCCACATATCAACAACATGCAAAATAGCCAAAATTTCATTTTCATAGATGGGTTTGCCCAGATTCCTTTCAGATAGTTGCTTTCTGGTGAAGGTTAAAGGTCGACCCTCTTGCATAAGGACAACACTGATTCCGTTCCCTGAGGCATCACATTCCAACACAAAGGTCTTTTTGAAATCAGGAAGGGCTAGAAATAGAGTGGTACACATGGCCATCTTCAAGGTTTGGAAAGCTTGAGTAGTGTCTGGATTCCAAGTGAAAGAGTTCTTTTTGAGGAGAGCCATGAGAGGTGCTGCAATCTTTCCATAATCCTTAACAAACTTGTGATAATACCTTGTTAAGCCCATAAATCCACACAAGATTTTGAGAGTCTTTGGGTGCGACTAGTCTTGCATAGCTTCAATCTTTTTTGGATCCACCCTAATGCCATTCTTGCAAACAAGATGACCCAAGTATTCTACTTCTGAGGCACCAAACGCACATTTAGACTGTTTCAGGAAATGTTGGTGTTGAGAGAGTAGATGGAGAACTCGATCCACATGAATAAGATGATCTATCCAGGTTTTTCTATAGATGAGGATATCATCAAAGAAAACTAAATCAAAATGACGGAGAAAAGGACGAAAGACATGATTCATGAGGCTTTGGAAGGTGGAGGAGGCATTACACAAGCCAAAGGGCATGACCAAAAACTCATAGTGGCCCTCATGAGTTCAAAAGTCCATCTTGGGAATGTCTGCCTCTTTCATACGTATCTGGTGATAGCCTGAGCGAAGATCAAGTTTGGTAAGGAATTGGGTGCCACTCAATTCATCCAGGAGGTCATCAATGACAGGAATGGGAAATTTGTCTTTAATGGTTAGGTTTTTTAGGGCATGGAAGTCGGGACACATTCTCCAATAACCTTATTTCTTCAGGACCATGACTACAGGAGAAGAGTAAGGTCTTGTACTAGGGTGGATAACGCCTGCAGTAAGGAGTTCTTGGACCATTTTCTCAATTTCATTTTTTTGCGAAAAGGGGTGGAAATACAAACATATATTGGGAGGAAGGCTTCCAAGCACAAGGGGAATGGAATGATCATGAACACTGCGAGAAGGAGGGAGTCCTTGGGGAGTGGAAAATACCATTTGATGTTTAGAAAGGAGGGCTTGGAGGTCTTGTGGCACCGGGGGTGTCTCTGATGATTGTATGGCATGGAGTTGGGCAATGACACTAGAATGACCTTTTTTGAGCATATTTTCCATGCAATGGGAACTAATGACCTCAGGTGAACGAGCAGTGATGCCTTGGAATTTATATTGGTGGCCTTTCCTGGTCAAATTGCATGGTTAATTCCTTAAAATTCATGAGAATGGGACCGAAAGTCCTTAGCCAGTCTGTACCCAACACAATGTCACAATCACCCATGTCTATAGAAAACATATGGGATTTTAGGTGGTAGTCACCGATTTGGAGACACACATTTTCACAATTCCCTCCACATTTCATGGAACCACCATTGGAAATCATGATTTGGAAATTGTTGATGACATGGATGTAGAAATGAGTCTCTTGGGCAATGCAACGATGAATAAAATTATGGGTGCTTCCACTATCAACCAAAATGATGAATTTCCAATGCTTGATGTAACCGATTAACGTGAGGGTTTGGGGGGCGGAGAATCCAGTGAGAGCATTGAGGGAAATGATCGGTTCCACTTCGGGAGGGTCTGAGGGAGGGGTTATGTTAGTGATTTTAGGTGACTCAAGCACAAGGGGAGTTTCAACATCCTCTTTCGAAATATCCTTAGAGATGGCCATAAAAAGATTTTGTTCCTTACACTTGTGGACCAGGAAATATTTTTCATCACAATTATAACAAAGGCCTTTGAGTTGGCGTTCAACCATTTAAGCCCTGGTCAATTTTTGGATCTTTAATGGGGTGGAGGGAGTAGTGGGATTTATGGGTTTAGGGCGAGGGATAAGGAGGGTTTACGATTTTGAGAGGATACAATCTATTGTGCTTCTTTAGATTTTTAGTAGCCTCCACCCAACTCGAAGGTCGAGCCATGAGGACATGGGCCCAAATCTCATCCTTGAGGCCACTGATAAAACACTCTTGAAAGAAAGCATCAATCATTCCCTCTATTCAAAAATCCAAGCACTCAAAGGAAGCTATGAAGTCTTCTACTGTGCCTTATTGTTTCAACTTTGTCAAACGACCCAAATGGTTGGTGTTAGTGTCAAAGCGTTCATAAAGCTCAGTCAAAAATTAGGTCCAAGCAATATACCCTTGACAGGAAGTTTTTCTCCATTGCCACCATTGCCAACATTCTTGATCTAGATGGAGAACACCATACCGGAGTTTGTCCAAGTCATCTGTAATGCCGTATAAAGAGAAATAATGTTCCATTTGGGTGACCCAACTAGTGGGGTCCAAACCATCAAATTTGGTCAGATCCACCTGCAGAAGGCGTAGGTCACATTGAAATTGATGGGGCTAAAAGGTATGGGAATGGGAGGAATGTTCATATTTAGTCTTTGGAGGTGCGTCAGAGAATGGGTCACTTGTAGGGATCTTCAGTTTGGTGCAGAGTGATGCAAAGACATATTCAAGTTGGGTGGTCGGTTCTTGTTTGACTTCCTTCATTGAGGACTGCATGGTTGTTTTGATGGATGTATCGATGGAGGCATCAATAGCACTGAGTTGTTTCACTTCTTTTTGGGTCTCAAAGAAACCATATTGCAAGGTATTGAAGCGAGCTTACAGGTCTTGGCTACAGGTATGGGCCATGAGGATGGGTGAACTGAAAAGGGGCGGGTGGGGTCAATTTTTTTTTTCCAAAAAATGATATGGATGAATGTGATAAGGGAGAAGAGATGAATCCAATGGAATAGGTCTCAAATAATGGTGAAAAAATTTCCAGAATTTTTTTTTTTTTTTTTTACACCTGCGGAGTTATACTCCGGTCTGAAGAATATTTCAATGATAAAATCCCCAAATGCTTAACTAGAAAGAAATGTGTATTCACTTGGCAACCCGAAAACAGTTGCGCGACAATAGATATTGTCTGTTTTAATTTGTTTATGTTTCTATCCCCCAAGGGTTAGGTATTCAAGGGTTCTACAGACAAGCATTTTCCCTGTGCTATAGCTCTCTCATATACGTGTAGGGTCCAACAATAGTACTCAACCCAATATCTCAGGGAACTAACTAAGGAGGATAGACCATACCCTTAGCCATACTACCCGACTACCTTGGTACTAGAGAGTATCTTCCCAAGTGTTGTTCTCGATGGCACTATAGCAGTCAGGTGGCCAATCAGTTTATCTAAAGAGGGCTTCAAGAAATCTAGGTCGATACGTACACAGGTTCTGTCTGATACGCTACTACTAGAAGGGGTACCGACAGGGGTTACAAGGGTGTCCAAAAGATGTGCGCTTAAGAACCACTTGTATTTCCTGCGTGTATGAATCCCTCAACTATGGGTTTATGCGTGTAACAATAGATCTCTGTGGCTTAAAGATGCCAGAATACCTCTCTACCCTGAAAAAAAAAATCCCACAATTTCTGCCAAGGAAAGTGCTCTGATACCACTTGTAATATACTAGATATAAAAAGTATGCAGAACAAAAATAAAATGCTAGAAATGGCAGAATAACAGTAATATAACCAACATAATCTCCACAATAACACATAAATTATATAAGAACAACAATGGAAATGACACATTGATTTAGAAAGCAATGTTCACGGGCCTATTTGAGGGGGCATCCTCCAGTCGAGAAACGCTCTGTTACAATAATCTCCAAGCTAGGGTTTTCATACCCTCAACCCTTATTTATACTAAATATGTCTATCAAGAGAAGAATCTAGAGGAAGATCCTTCTAGAAGCAGAAGCTTCTATTAGGTCTTCTTACATACGCCTTATTATATTTTATTGAAAGGCCTTATTAATATTGACCTTTATTACATCCGAATATATTGCTCTACCTATGTCCGGGTTAGGACCCTAACAAAATATTGCAAGTGTTGTTAGAAGATCTACTAGGTTAAGTGAACCAAAATGTTATGAAGAGGCAATGCAGTTAGACACTAAAAAGAAATGGCAGCAAGGCATGAAAGATGAAATGGATTCCTTGTTAAATAACTAGACTTGGGACTTGGTTCAGTTTCTTGCAGGTAAAAGATCATTGCAGAATAAATGGGTTTACAAGTTGAAGGAAGAAAATGGAGGAAAAAAGTGGTACAAGGCTAGACTTGTTGTAATGGGTTTTGCACAAAAGAAAGGTATATATTTTGATGAAATATTTTCTCCTGTTGTTAAAATGACTTCAATTAGGACTATTTTTAGTCTTGTGGGAGTAGAAAATTTTCATCTTGAACAGTTAGATGTAAAAAAAACTTTTCTCCATGGGGATTTGGAGGAAGAGATTTATATGTAGTAGCCACAGGGATATGAGGTCAAAGGGAAGGATAATTTAGTATGCAGGTTGAAGAAGAACTTGTATGGCCTAAAGCAAGCTCCAAGGCAGTGGTATTTGAAGTTTGACAGGTTTATGACATAACAAGGTTATAATAGATTTCATTCTGATCACTGCATTTATTTTAAAAGGATAGAAAATGGAAGTTATAGTATCTTGCTATTGTATGTAGATGACATTCTTGTTACGGGGTCTAATATGCAAGATATAAATGTGATCAAGAAGAAATTAAATAATTCATTGTGATGAAGGATTTGGGTGCTGCACACAAAATCCTTGGTATGAGATTAACAAGAGACATGAAAATTCACAAATTGACATTGTCTTAGGGTGAGTACATAGAGAAGGTGTTGGAGAGGTTTAGAATTGATAATGAAAAACTAGTTAGTACACCTTTGGCCAACCATTTCAAATTAAGTAAGGAAATGTTTCCCAAGATACGGGAGGAGATAGAATACATGTCCACGGTCCCTTATTCATCAACAATTGGTAGCTTGATGTATGTGATGGTTTGCACAAGACCAGATATTACACATCTAGTGGGAGTTGTGAGCAGGTATATGAACAATCCATGTAAAGAAAGTTGGGAGGCAGTAAAGTATATTCTCAGGTATTTGAGGGGTACTGCTACTCATGCATTATGTTTTGGAGGTTCAGATATTGTTCTACAGGGATATGTTGATTCAGATATGGAAGGTGATAAAGATAGTAGGAGGAGCACCACATGGTATGTTTTTACTATAGGTGGAACAACAACAAGTTGGATTTCAAAAATGAAAAAGGTTGTTTCACTTTAAACAACGAAGGCAAAGTATGTTGCTTCTACAGAGGCTAGTAAAGATATGATTTGGTTACATAGGTTTATGGAGGAGTTGGGAAACAAGAAGGATAATAACAGGTTGTATTGTGATAGTGAGAGTGCCATTCATCTTGCAAAGAAATCATCCTTCAATTCAAAGACTAAGCATATACAAGTTAGGTACCATTTCATATGATCCATCTTGGAAGATGGACATTTGAAGTTGGAAAAGATACACACTAACCAAATTCTTGCAAACATGTTAACTAAGGGAGTAACTAGGAAGAAATTGAGTTCCTGCTTAGTTTCATTTGGTCTTCAAACATGAAGGTGAAGATGAGAAATTTTCCAGGTCCAAGAAGGTTGATAGTCCAACAGATACAACAACGATGGAGTTGTTGATATCGGTCTCCAAGTAGGATATTGTTGGTTGTGGAGCCTGATTATCTTCCTGATTCAGAGGTCTTTGTTTTCAGCCATGTTTATACCCCATGAATAATTTACACCTTGGAAGAATGTACACTCCTCCATATGAGGGTTACCCCCTTTGTGGGGTCCTGGGGAAAGCGGGCCCCGGTGGGGATTCGGGGGCGAAGCCCCCAAAGGAAAAAATTTCCTTGCAAATGTATATTGTAATTTCATTATAAATATGAACCGTTCATTATAAGGTTACAAATATGCCAATAGAAGTTATGTTAGGGTTTTTTTCCCTAGAAGGAAACCCTATTTTATGAGGGAAATGTATTGTCACTGTGTATCATGGCGAATATTGTATTTTGAGAGAGTATCCTATGAGAGAAAGAAGAGAACGTTACAATGGGTGTGATGTAGGTTGTATCCCTTCATTTGATGGATAATAATAAAGGAAGGACCTGGAAATTTATAGTGGATATAGACCACATTAGGTGAAACACGTATATCTGTGTCTCTATTGTATCGTGTATCTTCTGTGTTTTATTTCTGCATTTTTATTTTGTTTTATTGCTCCACGACCTTTTTTTCTAACAGTAACAAAGGAGGGTTGACAATTAAAGTTTCTATAACACCTCAAGGCTGATCCCATGCTGAATTGTAATTGTGTTTATAGGCTGGTGAGCCAAGTGTTTATAAGCTGGAAGACTTATATGCTTATTAGGCCGAAGATTCTTAAGGCTAGTGAGCCTATTTTTGTATATGTAAACACTCATATCATTAATAAAATTACATAGTTGTGTGTAGACTAACCATGAAGAAAGAGTTATGGGGGACTAAGATCCACTAGGTAGGGGTAAGGGAAAGGGATAAGTGTCTAGGAATAGGGGCTAAGCTAGAGGGATTACCTTTAAAGGAATAATATTATATTATTATTTCCTAAAGGCTAAGGTTGACATAATTTGTGTTGTTTTAAGTTCTTGGAAAAAGGGAACGAGTGTTAAGTGGAGCTCATGCAACTTCAGGAAGACATGTGTCAACCTAGGTGCATGCAATTTATAGCTGGGAAAGTCATCTTGTTGGGGGTTCACTCCCCATTCTCATGTCTCTTGGCCAATATCGCGTTCCCTTTCCATTATCGCCATTCTCGGGTGCCCTCACCATTCTCACGACTATCGCCATTCTGGGAAGTCAATAATTCACCCATTGTTTCATGCACTAGACTATTCTCCATCGTCTACCTGAGCATCATTCACACACATTTGGAACCTGCAGGAATTGTGAGCTATCCCATACTTTTCTTGTGAAGAACAACACACCTATACTTTTCCTGGGCCATACCATGCCTTAACGGTTTTCTGTTGCTGCCAACATAGTTCCTTGACTGAGCGTGGCTTGATGCCATCATCTGTTTTATACCAAGATTTGGTGTTGCCATCACCCTTGAATTGACTTAGGAGATATATTGAAGAAGCAGGTTGTCAGGCTTGTGGTTTTAAGAGGCAGCTTGTTACACCATGGATTGAAGAAGTAGGTTGTCAGGCCTGTAAGCAACTCTCTCTAGGTGAGAGAGGTTATTGGGGAAGTGATTTCCCAGAATGAGCCCAACTTTAGCTATATTGCTCAGAGAATTCATGTCTGGCATATTGCTGAAGCCCTGGAAGGGAAGTGGGGCAGGCAAAGTACTATTGAGCAGAGGAGGGGCACACTTCTTGGGGTGGGACATGCATGTGGGGAATGAGAGGTTGTAGGTTGTTAGCGTGAGATGTCTCCTGGGAGAAAATCCTTCGTGTTGATTTGTGTGACTTTCTTTTTGTCCTTGTCAAGCCTAGGAATCTGTTTCCCAGTGGAGTTTAGTCCCAACTCAGGGGTGACCCACTACTGATCATGATGAGAAGAGTGGTCTAAGGCTAGGAGGTTCATGGAAGGTTTGCACGCAGTTGGTGGTCATCTGTTAAAATATAAGTACCAAATATTTTTTCTCTGTATGATGTGTATCTTGGAATTAAGTTATAATGTTTTAGAATTGTTTGTAAATATTGTATGCATGTTTTAATGTTGTTTTTGCATGAATAAGTGTATGAAAATAATTCTATAACTATTTAGATTGCATTAGATATATATGTATATAAACAAATGGGTATCAAAGCTAAGAGATACGTCAAGGAAGTGATGTTTCCCAACCTGTTGGTGGTTGGGGACGTTACAAATTGGTATCAGAGATAAGAGATATGTCCAGGAAGTGACGTTGCCCGACCTGTTGGTGGTTGGGGACATTACAAATTGGTATAAGAGCTAAGAGAGACATCCAGGAAGTGATGTTTCCTGACCTGTTGGTGGCTGGTGACATTACAAATTGGTATCAGAGCCAAGGTTTCAACACTGAGCATGGATGGGACATGTTAGTGGAATTTGAAGAAAAATTTTCAAAAAATAATTTTGGTCGAAATGGAAAAAATTCATTTTCAGAGCCCATGGTTTCAAAATTGAACCTAGATGGGCCATGAAAGAAGAATTCAGAGTAAAAATTCTAGAGAATTTTGATGAAAAAAGTGTTAGGAGGGCATTGAGAGAACACTTGGATTGTGTTCGAAAGAACAGGAGGTGTAACGGTTTAAGAAATGACCACAGACTAAGAAACAACAACAACTAAGGTGTTGGGCCATAGGATTTGTTTGGGAGAAGGAGGATCCTTCACAACTTTCATATCTGGAGAAAAGTGCATGAATGTTAACCTCCAAGTCATTTCAGACTTCGTGATTTTGGTGAATTTTATGGGTTATAAAAGAAAAAGGGGTTGAATCCCAAAGTTTCGAAGTCCCAAAGAGGATCTACATTGTAGATCTAGGGGGGGGAGGTGATTACCGTTGGATTTGATCAAGGACAGATCAACTTATTCGAGAGTTTGACATTTGGGGAGAATTGGAGTGTGATGATGTGCAAACCACCGAAGCTTGAAATCTCAAAGAAAAAGAGCAGAAGTGACATTACATGATGATGTCGCTAGTAGTGATGTGAACCTTTCCTATACATGCCACATGCCACCACCCTAGATGTTGACAACTGTATTATGTGGACTCTGAAAGGTAAGGAAGTTCAGGAGTTCGGAGTTCGAAAGAGTTAGGGTGTGCAAGTGTAAAAACCATTGAGGCTCAAAGTTACGAAGTGACATGGCTTGATGATGTCACTCGAAATGACATAGACATATGGGATGTGTGCCATGTGTTAGTGAGTTAAGAACCTTTGGATGATTGAAATTCCAGTTAGAATGTGACATGTGTCACCCATATGATTGGGCCACATGTCCGATTCTAATATTTCACCATGTGGCCCTCCTCTTGAGCATGGATGGTGGGGCCCCTAATTGTCACGGTGGATGTATGGCGCCATATCCTGAAGTCTAAAGACTTGACACTCTAGAAGGAATGGTTCATGATGGAATGGAAGAAATAAATTCTCTAAGTTTCATAGCGCTGAAGTAACGTGATGTAATAATGTCACCGAGGTGATGTGGAAGTATTCGAAGACTAGCGGTTTGGGAGTTTTAGGATGTGAAAAGGTGAAATCCTTCGAATTCCCAGAGCCCTGAAGCTCTGAAGTCCCGGAGCCTAAAGCCCAGAGTTCCATAGTGAGTATCAGTCGTTGGATGCTAGGAAGTCATGGAATATTGATCCACCCCAATTTTCAAGATCGTCAATTCGACACTTCGAGATATTTGTTGGGAAGTTCTTGGAAACCGTCGAAGCCTGGATTCCTCGAAGCTCCAATCCACCATAGATCTGAGCAAATAATGTGGATTGTGGATCCACCGTTCTTCACACGTTCTATAGTTCGTTGTTTTGTGATGTTTTTGAGGTGCGAAAAAGGGGAAACCTCCAAAGTTTCAGAGCCCCAAAGTTTCAAGGCTCCGGATAAGCACCCAAATTATTAGCACTGGGTCACAGTCGTGGTCACATGTGAACCAAGGGTTGAAGAAAAAGGGGCTAGAGCCTAAAAAATTGTTGCATAATATAATTGGGCTTCGAGATAGAATCCCAAGGGTTTCTTGACTGACCAATACTTGGTGAAAATGGAATCTGATATTGTTTTTGGTTGAATCAGATTGGTTTATTTTGGTAAATTATTAAGTCTGATAGCCTGACAAAATTTCGGTTGACTGGACATTTTGCAGAGTTAACAATTGACAAAACCAAACCAAATTGTCCCACATTGTAGAGAAATGGAGGAGGCATAGGATGCTTACAGTTCAAAGAGTGAATCTAGAGGAATGGATTTCCATTTGGGAATCGAAGGATCGAAATCCAATGGGCATGGAGAAGAGATAGATAAAGAAGGGAGTATGATGAAAATCATAAAAAAATTGCAAAAGGATGTCCAAATTCACCAAGTTGATAATCAAAGGCTTAAGAAATCCAAGGAGAAACAAAAAGACTTCAACATGAAGTGGATACAAAGCCTGGAAATAATAGAAAATAAATTGGATAAGGAGAGGCTCAAGAAAATTAGGAAGTCACAGGACTCCTGATGATAAAAGAAGAAGTAGAAGTGTTAGCAGACATCATCGTCACTCCCCGATGCATTCCAATAAGAAAGTACACAACAAATCAAGTCCATCCCCTGTTAGGAAGCATAAGAGGTTTGGGGTGGATGAGCTATGAGGGGAAATGAAAAAAATCAAACCTCCTACATTTTATGGTGAGCACAAGAAGGATGAATATGTAGAGACATGGTTGCTGGGCATGCGAAAGTATTTTCAACTGCATAATTATTCTTCTCATGCAGAAGGAAGAATTTACATCTATCAACTCAAAGGAAAGGAATCCATGTGGTGGGATCAACTTGTGCAGGTGCAACACATTAAAGAGAAAAATATTACTTGGAGGGAATTCAAGAAGTATTTCAAAAATAAATACTTGACTAAGAGATACTATGACAAGAAAATGAAAGAGTGCTTTGAACTAAATCTTGGGAGTATGACAATAGATGAATATGAAAGAAGGTTTTTAGAATTGCTGAAGTATGTTTCTTTCATCAAGGATGAGACAATAAATATTCAAATTTGTTTGAGTGGTTTTCCATCATTTATCAGTGACAATATAGGATATGATGATCCCAAAACATTGGAGGAGACCATAAGGCGAGCTAAGTGCCTATATGATCAACAAAAAGCAAGGCCAAATTTCCAAAAATCTTGGGAAGACAAGAATAAATTCAAGATAGATCAGAGGAAGAAAGGAACTAAGACACCATTCTTCATAAATAATCCTCAGGGACAACCAACTTCTAGAGAACCCAGAGCTGTTCTCAACCAAGGCAACCACCTTCTAGAGAACCCAGAGTCGTGGTCAAAGGCCAAGGAAACCATATTTTCAATGTTGGGGTTGTAAAGGAGATCATATATTTAGAGATTGTCCTCACATAAGTGACAAAGTGAGAGCTTTTCACAATGTACAACGAGCTGAAACAATGGAGGACATGGGAAATTTTTTACCCAGGATCTATGCAGCCCTGGAAAACAAGCAAGCAGAGTATCAATCACATATGATTGAAGTGGAAGGTATGATCCACAACCAAAAAATTAATATTTTAATTGATTCAGGAGTTAGTCATAGTTATATAGATCCTAAGATGGTGGAAATCTTGCATTTTCCAAGAAACAAGCATGGAAAATCTTGGTTGGTGGAACTGGATACCAGAGCCAAAAGAAAAGTTAATGAGATGGTTAAGTCATGTCTTATGGACATGAATGGACTGAGCACAAGGGAAGATCTAAAAATATTTCCTTTAGGTTCTTATGACTGTCTAATTGGGATGGATTGGTTGGACTAATGTCATGCTATCCTAGACTATCATAAAAAGGAATATACTTGCTTGGATGAGGAAGGGAACCTAGGGAAAGTGCAGGGAATTCCTAGGGAAGTTACTATCAGAGAAATTTCACCAATGTAGCTCAAAAAGTGTTACAGGAAGGGTTGTTAGATATTTGTAGCCCATATTGAGGAAGCATATAAGGATAAGGTTCCAAATATGGAGGATCATGCAGTCCTGGAAAATTTTGAAGATGTGTTCAAGGAGGTACCAAGACTACCCCCAAAGAGAGATATTGATTTCTCTATAAATTTGTTGCATGGAGCAACTCCAATGTCAAAGACTCCTTACATAATGAGTACACCAGAGATGAAGGAGTTGCAAATGTATCTTGAAAACATATGAAGAAGGGGTATATACGCCCAAGTGTGTCACCTTGGGTTTCCCCAGTCTTGTTTGTGAAGAAGAAATATGGGACATTGAGATTGCGCATTGAGTCACACAGTTGAACAGAGTAACTATAAAGAACAAGTGTCCTCTACTAAGGATTGATGATCTCTTCGATTAGTTGAACGATGCAAGGATATTTTCAAAAATATATCTTAGGTCAGGATACCATCAGGTAAGTATTAAAGAGGAATACATCAGCAAGACCACCTTCAGGACAAGGTATGGTCATTATGAGTTCACAATGGTGCCATTTGGGTTATCAAATGCAACAATTGTTTTCATGTGCTTAATGAATGGTGTTTTCCGATAATATTTAGACAAGTTTGTCATTGTATTTTTATATGACATCCTTGTATATTCCAAGTTGAAAGAAGAGCATGAGAATCATCAGAGGATGGTGTTGCAAGTGCTAAGAGAGCATCAATTGTATGCCAAATTGAGAAAGTGCTCATTTTATCAAAACAAAATTCACTATTTGGGGCATATCATAGCTAAGGATGGGATAACAGTGGATCCTAAGAAGATAGAAGCCATTAGAGGATGGTTAATGCCAAAGAATGTGACATAAGTAATATCCGTCATGGGTCTAGTTGTCTACTACATAAGGTTCATTGTAGGGTTTTGGAGAATAGCTCATCCCATCACTTCCTTGCAAAGGAAGGGGAGGAATTTTCAATGGACAGAAGAATGTGAAAGAAGCTTCCAACAATTGAAGTAGTTGCTAACCAATGCTCCAATTCTGAGGATTGCATATCCAAATGAAGACTTCATTGTATGCATAGATGCATGTAAATAAGGACTTGGTGGATTCCTTAGTCAAAATGGGTTTGTTGTATGTTATGAATCAAGGAAGTTGAAGGAGCATGAAAGGCTCTATGCCACTCATGATTTGGAGTTGGAATCCATAGTGAACGCTTTGAAGAAGTGGAGGCACTACCTCATGGGAAAAAGGGTTGAGCTCAGGACATACCACAATGGTATGAAATATTTATTTGATCAACCAACTCTAAATTCCAGGCAAAGCAGATGGTTAGAATTTCTCAGTGAATATGACTTTGATATAAATCATATCAAGGGGAAAGAGAACAAAGTGGTTGATGCACTCAGTAGAAGAGTGCATGATTTGCTTTCTATAGCCATTAGCATGTATCAAACTAATGTTAAAGGAAAAATTGTGGAGGCTACAAAATCAGATTTGCAATACATGGAATTGGTAACAAAATTGCAGCAAGGTAAAATGCGGTAGAAAGTTGAGGATTATGAATTAGGAATTGATGGAATTCTCTTGTTTAGAAACATAGTTTACGTACCCAATTCTCCTGAATTGAGGAGTGTGATTTTAAAATAAATGCACAATGTACCTTATGCGGGACACCCAGGATATTAGAAAATAATTTCAGCAGTCAAGAGCCAATATTATTGGCCAGGCATGAAGAAGGAAGTTGCTGATTTTATTGCCAAATGTTTGGAATGTCAAAAGGTAAAGGATGAGCATAGACACCTAGCTAGTTTTCTACAACCATTACCCATTATTGAGTGGAAATGGGAAGTTGTAACAATGGATTTCATGTCAGGATTTCCTAGAACAAGAAAGCAACATGATGCAATCATGGTGGTGGTGGACAAGCTTACTAAAGATGCCCATTTCTTTCCTACAAAGACTACTCACAAAGAAACCAATATTGTTGATATTTATATGAGGGAATTAGCATGCTTGCATGGCATACCCAAGAAAATTGTGTCTTATAGAGACCCAAAGTTTACCTTGAAGCTTTGGAAGGGATTATTCAAAGGGTTCAGAACACATATGAACTTTGGCACAACCTATCATCCTGAGTCTGATGGGAAAACATAAAAGGTGAACCAAGTGACAAAGGATATGCTAAGGATGTATGTGATGGAAAAACCATATAAATGGGAAGATTATCTACACTTGTTAGAATTTTCCTACAACAATGGGTATCAAGCATCACTGAAGATGATTTTGTTTGAAGCACTTTATGGAAGAAAGTGAAACACCCCAGTAAGATGGGACAACCCAATTGATAGGGAAGTGGTTGGGCCAGAGTTTCTCAAGGAAATGGAAGAGTGGATGCTGAAGATTAAACAAAATTTGAAGGCTGCCTAGGATAGGCATAAAATCTATGGAGACAAAGGCAGAACCCACAGGGAGTTTAAAGTGGGTGATCATGTATTCTTGAAAGTGAAGGCCAACATAATCTCCCTGAAGTTGGGAAATTGTTCAAAGTTGGAAGCCATATATTGTGGGCTATTTGAAATCCCAGAGAGGATTGGTTCAGTAGCATATATGCTTTCATTGCCTGCATCTATGTCTATACATAATGTATTTCGTGTCTCATTGCTTAAGAAATATATACCTAATGCTAATCATGTTATTGATTGGAATGTGGTTCAAGTGGAGCAAGAAATATATTTTCAAGTGCATCATGTGCGCATACTAGACCGAAAAAGAAAGTAGCTCGAGAATTGATCCATGGGGCCTGTAAAAGTCTAGTGGACCTGGTACGGTCCCGAGGACGCAACATGGGAGCATGAAGATGCTACGTGGGTAGAGTACCCACATATTTTTGAAGATTTTGGAAATCTTGTTGTTGTTGTGTAAATAAGTTTCATTGAAGACAATGCAAAAATAAAGGGAGGGGATTGTAACACCCCAAGGTTGAGCCCCTGATGAATTTTAATTGTGTTTTATAGGCTAGTGAGTCAAGTGTTTATAAGTTGCAAGACTTATATGTTTATTAGGTCGGAGAGCCTAGATTCTTAAGGCCAATGAGATTATTTTTGTATATGTAAACACTAATATCATTAATAAAATTACATCGTTGTGTGTAGATCGACCATGAATAAACAATTATGGGGGACTAAGATGCACTAGGTAGGGTAAGGGAAGGGGATAAGTGTCTAGGAATAGGGGATAAGATAGAGGGCTTACCTATAAGGGAAGGAATAATATTATATTATTATTTCCTAAAGACTAAGGTTGACATAATCTGTGTTGTCCTAAGTTCCTGGAAAAAGGGAATGAGTGTTAAGTGTAGCTCATGCAGCTTTAGGAAGACATGTGTCAACCTGGGAGAATGAATTTTAAAGATGGGAAAGTCAAATCGTTGGCGGTTCACTCCCCATTCTCATGTCTCTTGGCCAGTGTCATGTTCCCTCACCATTCTCACCATTCTCACATGCCCTCACCATTCTCACGATTGTCGCCATTCTGGGAAGTCGACTATTCACCCACTGGACTATTCTCCATCATCAACCTGAGCATCATTCATGCACCTCTGGAACCTGCAGGCACTGTGAGCTATCTCGTACTTTTCCTGTGAAGCACAATGCACTATAATTTTCCTGAGTTGTACCATGCCTTAACAATTTTCTATTGCTGTGAAAACAGTTCCTTGACTAAGCATGGCTTGCTGACATCATCTATTTTATATCAAGCTTTGTTGTTCCATCACCCTTACTTGAATTGACTTAGGAGTTGGACTGAAGAAGTAGGTTGGAAGGCTTGTGGTTTGAAGAGGCGGGTTTTCAGGCTCGTGGATTGAAGAAGCAGGTTGTCAGACATGTAAGAAACTCTCTCTAGGTGAGAGAGGTTGTTGGGGAAGTGATTTCCCAGAGGGAGCCCAACTGTAGCTATAGTTCTCAGATAATTCTTGTCCAGACTGTTGTTGAAGCCCTGGAAGGGTAGTGGGGCAGCCGAAGGACTTTTGAGAAGAGGAGGGGCACACTTCCTCGGGTGGGATAGGCATGTGGGAAATGAGAGGCTGTTTGTTGTTAGTGCGAGTTGGAGCCTGGGAGAAAATCCTTCATGTTGATCTGTGTGACTTTCCTGTTGTCCTTGCTAAGCCTAGGAATCCATTGCACAATAGAGTTTAGTCCCAACTTGGGGGTGACCCACTACTGACCGTGATGAGAAATGTGGTCTAAGGCTGGGAGGTTTGTGGAAGGTTTGCATGCAGTTGGTGGTCATGTGTTAAAATATAAGTACAAAATATTTGTTCTTTGTATGATGTGTATCTTGGAATCAAGTTATGATGTTTTAGAATTGTCTGTAAATATTGTATGCATGTTTTGATGTTGTTTCCACATTAATAAGTGTATGAACATAATTCTATAGTTGTTTAGATTGAATTAGATAGATATGTATATAAAAAAATTGGTATCATAGCTAAGAGAGATGTCCACGAAGTGACGTTGCCCAACTTGTTTGTGGTTGGGGATGTTACAGTTTCAGAATTGCAAAATTTGATAAAACCCCTAGTTTTTGAGTTGTATGCGGACTACAGTGGAGGAAGGCGTGTACGTATGCATGTTGTAGTGGATGAAAGAGTTTATATACATGGGTTGAAAGAGGAAAGGTTGAGTACATCTGAAAAGGTCATGAAAACTTGAGTAGATTTTGGTGCCAGGTCCCTAAAGTATAAAAGCAAGTCCCCAGGTCGACATTCTACTGGTTTAGGGTAGCTAAAAAATTTCTCGTACGGTTACATGTTTGTTTTGATTCTTAGATTTTCTTATGATATGGTAAACGATTATAATAATTAAAAAAAATACACGCCAGTCTTAACTCAGTAGATAGTTACAGATAAAAACATAAATATGCATACTCATGCTCAACATGGAGGATTGTTAGAAATTGAACATGAGATAAAAATAATCTGTCAAACTAAGGAACTAGTTCACCTAGTCAGACAACAACTAAAACAAATACATATAAGTAATCAACTTAGTAAATAGTTACATCCCCTCGGGGGCATCTCAATTGACAAGTGCTATGAAAATGAAGTTCTATGAGGATCCAAGTTCAATTCCCCCTGATTTATCCGTGCATGTGAAAGGGGCATATGTAGGCACCTGGAGGTTATAGTGGTAGCGGTTAGAATCGACATTGTGCCATCTAAGTACAAGACCAACATAGTTTCTGATTCCGCCAGTGATAATAATACAAAAGAAACTTAGTAAACATTTACCAAGAATTCACAAACATGCATACTCACATTGAATGGCTAATTAACGATTTCAAACCAACCATGAAAGATAGCTTATCACAACTTTTAAATGAATGCAAATAGTGCACAATGAATGAAAATAATGCGCGATATGAAAACTCATACATATCTAGAATATAATATGTCAATGAAATGGAATGCCCGTTATTATACCCAAACAAGATAATAGTATCAAATCTGCATAAAATTGATAGACCTGAAAGTCTTCCACCAGGTCCTCTAAACTTGACAATAGTGCACAAGCCTTGATTATTGATTTCTAACTCAAGATTTAAATGATTCCAAGAAAGAGATTGTGATAGAACGAGCTTCTTCTTGGCTCAGTTCCAACCTTCAACTCCCTTTTCTAGGTCATGCCTCCCCATTCAAGTTTGTATTCATGATCCTTTTATATTAATGGGAGTGTAATACCCTAATTTTGAGTCCCCATATTAATAATGTATTTTGTTATTTTATGAAAGACCAGAGTGCCCAAACAATTAAAAGTGGCCAGAGTGCCTGGGAAAATGTAATGTTGTGATCATTATTAATAAAAAAATACATCATTGGATACTAGAAAGACAAGGACAAGAGTCATAGGGGGCTATGATTCCATGGGAGAGGGGATTATAGGGTTAATTCTTTTTATTATATTTTATTCACCCATAATTTATTTAATTGAGAGAAGTGGTTACCTGAGATTCTTGGGGAAGGCGATGTGGTTCTTTATTTCCAAGTAAATATATAAACCCATCCTGTGGGATGTTTGGGTTTTTTTCTCCATTCACTCTTTCACTCTTTCATTCATTGTTGATCATTTATCATTCCTCATTCATTCTTATTCTTGGTTGGGACATGGGGGTGAATTATTGAGGAAGAAGCCATTGTTTTCTGACTGTAGTAATGTTTGGTGTATTCCAACCATGAATTTTTTCTTTCATGCATGAAATGCATTGACATGTACTAAATTTTATTCACAGCTGTGAGTCTTGAGAGTCCCGCCATGGAGATTCTTGACCATATTCATTGAATCCCCAGAACAAGGCGAACAACCTGAGGGACTGTGTGGCAAAGAAGGGGGTCTATTCTCTTAGGTTGTGCAGGATGGAGAGAAGAGAGATGGTGTACTTTGGATTTCTATGTGTTGAGAAACCTATGAGAGCTTGAGTGATGATTGGTTTGGGAAGTTGTGTGATACCCTGGAACCGTCCTTGTAGATTCATAGCCTTGAATCGAGGGTGACTTGTTGTTGAGACTTGGAACAATCGTGTATATGGTTGGGTGGAACGTCCTTGTTCTACAACCAGTTGGTGATTGAATTTGTTTAAGATAAGTGCTCTTTGTCATGGTTTCCTTTGCTTGTATATTTATTTTCCATTGAGTATTAATTATTTTTTCTAAAACTTGTATTTATAAAATCCATGATTGTTGGCTATTGTTGTGCATGTCATAATATTCACTTATTTTATGTTGTAGCATGAATCTTGATTACTGTATGTGAGTCTTTCATGATTCCTTATTCATTAGATGTTATCATATTTTTGAAATAAGTTTTGAAGTAGCATGGCCAACCTATGAGTCACTCAGTATGTTACATATTGGTATCAAAACTTCTGGTTGGAACACCAGAGTGATAGGGCCAAAATGAGTGTGAATCGAGTGGACTTGCTGTCATATATTTTGGTCTATGAAAATTTGGGGAAAATGGTGGAAAATTAGAAAGAAAATCCTCAAATTTGTGAGCAAATTCGATTTTTAGATCATTCAAAATTGTTTGAAAATTTAATGGATTCGATCTACAGAGTTGTAGAGATGAACTCAACCTAGAAGGTCCAAAATTCATGTTTTAATGGTCGTTGTAGCGCGGGGAGGAGTTTGGAGAATTGACAACAAAGGTTGTGTTCAATCTCTAAATAAATGACCCAGATTCATCCTTGAAGAATTTAAAAATATTAATGTTTTCAAATTTTAGCGATGTTACCAGATCGACGATTGAAAATCATTTTTGGTAGTTGGAAAATGAGGTAGATCGACGGTCTAGATTTTTCGAGGAATTTTGTCGAAATTTCTAAGTGTTGAAGATCACCAACAAATTTCGTTGATGTCTGATGGACCGAGGATTGACGAGTTTGGAGAAGTGTTTATGTTTGGATAGACAACATTTGAGATCGATAATGGTCGATGGATCAGGGATTGACAAGTTTGGACAAGTGTTTAAATTTGGCCAAAGGACATATGAGATCACCGACGACCGATGGAACAGGGATCAATGACTTTGGGTGAAATTTCATTCGACCAAAGGAAATCTCTAACCACCGATAGTTGATGGAGAAAGGAAGGTGATGACCTGTTATGCCACATCAACATCCACATGTCATGCCACATCATCCCAATTGATGCCTCAAGATGACGTGTCATCCCATGTCAACATCCACTCCATGCAACAGAGATGGTTGATGACCAATGGTTGGGCTGAATGAATTGAGGAAATGTTTTCAATAGTCATATGGGATTATCGATATTCAATGGTCTGATGGTCCTGTGTCGATCGAAGTGGTAGGGAAGTTCCATTCGCCAATGAATATTGCCAACATCCGACGACCAATGGCTTGGTCAGTGGGTTTGGAGTTGTGTGCAAACTAGTCATTGGGGAGTTGGGTTGGTGGCCAAAGGAGAATTTTGGTTGTGGATGGCCAATGAAGTACAAATCAATGGTCCATAATGATTCCTATTTGATATTGATGGTACAAATCACACTTAGGAAAAAATGTTCCATAGTTTAAGAAAAAAGAAAACAATGAAGTTTGGAGCCATTTTTGTATTTTGGCCATAAATGGAGAAAATTAAGTCGAATTTCAATGAAAATTATGGGTTTTTTTCACAACAAGGATATCTACAAAAGTTCCAGAGAGGGACATAGTCCATTTCTTCTTGGATTTGTCTGAAATTGTAAAATAATGGTTTTTAATGATCTGGGTCCACATCATTGGAAGAGGTCCAGATTAAGCTGAAACTCTTGAAGAGAGTCTAGAAATCAGACATATAAATAACCCATGAAGGAACTGAATAATTCCTATAGGGATTGGAATGGGGATGCAGAAATAGGCCAAAATCCACTATTCTGGACCACTTTTTGAGATTTTTCAGAAGAGGAAAAGTGACCCCAGATCACAAAAACAAAATAATTTATTTACTCAACTTTTTGTATAATCATTAAAGAAAACAACTTTTTTGTAGTGGTTTTTTTTATAGAAGTGCACAAATGGTGAGATAGCTAGTTTCACTAAAAATTCTAAGTCTGGAAAAATGAGTGAAAAAGGACAAAGTCGCAGATTCCATATTGCTGCAATTTTTGACTAGAGAATCAAATTGAAAAATATAATATGTTGGCACAGGGGAAGACCCAGGGTTCAACACTTAACATCGCACCAACAAAACCTTGACTACCAGCACTTTCGGCAACACCCGCAAAGCAGGCAAAGTCTCACCCAAGGTAGAAGCATGGGTGGTTACAGGACGCAGGTGTCTGTAACCAAGTTGGGACAAAGATATGTGATAAAAGCACTTCATAGAGTATTCTATTAATGCTTATAAGGTGACATGAATTAGTTTCTTAACATCGTAGAGCATAATCAAAGATAGATTGATGCAGTGGAAACAAATGATTAGATACCCTGAGCACTTGGCACTTAGCATTATAAGTTAAATCTAACATCTATTTACCCTTAACATAAGTAAATCACTTAAGCAACAAAAGATCTATCTATTACACATAATAATGAAAGAACTAAGAAGGTTCATAACATAAATAACACAACACAAAGAAAACCATGAGACACTAGATATACGTGGTTCACCCCAGTGTGGGGATAAGTCCACCAACTGCTTCACCTCTTTATTATTCACCAAAATATTACATCTAGTCAGATCTGTGCACTAAGGCACAAAGTCAAACTCTGCACAAGAAAAGATATCTACGCACTAAGCACAAGATCCTCCTTCTTTACACTAAGTACTAGATTTGTGCACAGAGCATTACAAGCACTAATCACCTTCTACAAAATCACAGTCGAGCACTAAGCCTTGACCACATACATCCCTTTGCACAAAGAATTAGTGATATACTTCTACAATACAATCCTATTTATTTATACTTTACCAACCCTTACAATAAGGCCTAAGCATGGGGAAAACCCATGGGCCGACATCCCATAAACCCATTACAAAACCCTATATAACCCCTTATTGGTTCCACATAGCCCACAAAATAAGTGAGATCCGCGATCTTAGCTCCGCTTGGGTGCTCCTTCTTCGACCATCGTGTCAAATTCCAAAAGTGGGCCAAAACTGACCAAAGTTTCCCCAAAACTTGGTTGAGGGCCAACATGCCCCCAACACTCAACTGTGACTCATCCCAAGTCACACTACTTCAAAAGCCTCGATATTAAATCGAGTTTCCTCAACTTGCTACCTCGCCTGAGCGTCTTGTTGAAAAAGCTCCTGGACGATATTCTCTATAACAGGACCTTCCAGGTGTTGTTCTACTGCTGCAACCACTTGATCTAGTTGTGAGCCTTGTCCATCAATCTCTTCGAACACCTTGCAGGCTTCATATTGCACAAGTTGTATCTTATGCGTTACTTCCATCACCTTACCCTAGAGGGAAATGATCTATTGTTGTACTATGTGTTGCTCCTAGGATCTCTTCATCCTTTCGACTGTTGTGAGTAGCTTCATCTATGCCTGCAACAAAAATGCTTGTTGTTGCACCTCCTGTAACTGCGCTTCTAGCTTCCTTAGCTCTGGATCCTTAGTGATGCGTTCATATGTCTGGGCGCTCCTGTCACTCAACTATTTACATTCTAAGGCGAGGGATCCAGAGCATCATTCTAACGGTTGGGGCACCTCCAATGGTCATATAATGTCACTAGGGCGAATTCCAATTCTATGTGAACCTGTTGTTCCAGTGAGGTTCAAATCCTATGAACCTGCCTCCTGCGAGGTTCCAGTCTGTGAAGTCATCCATCTGGTTTTTGTAGCTTCTTATAGATTTTCCAACTTAGCTTTCTTTTTATTGAGCTTCCTTGCCTTCTTTCCTACTATCTGAGTCTCTCTAACTGTTTCTGTAATCCTCTTTCCATTTTTATTCTTATCTTCCCCTAGCATAGTGGCTTCGCACTATTGAGGTGCCCTCAAGGATTTTGAAGCTAATATCCCCTTTTTAACACTTTCTGAGTGGGCATACTTCTTTCTTGAATAGATAGGTTCTTAAAGCCTTCTTTCATTCTTTCAACCTTGATAGCTAATTCTCTTGTTTTCTGTCCCTCCTGCATTTTTACTTTGTTATGTTGCTTCGACTTATCCTCTCGTTCTTTTATTAGTCGGTCTATTTTCCTAGCTATGAAATCCCTTAATTCTTTATTTTTCTTTTCTGTAGCTTCTTCCTCTGCTTTCCTTATTATCTGATCCTTCTCAATCCAAGTCTTTCCTAGCAATAGTGGGAAAGGGGTGTTGTCCCCAACAAACCGAATAACTTCAAATTCTTCTTCAATCGATGTTCCATGAACAATAATAGGTACATTAGTAACTCTTCCACACAAGGTTATCATCTTTCCCTTAAACAATCCTATCCTTCCCAACGAAGGTACCATAGTAGGATTTCCCAAAATTTCCCAAGTTTCTTATTTCATATTCACTTGTGTTTCTTCATCCAAGACATAGTCTATGTTGAAATCTTGTATTCTTGCACTTATGCGCTATTTTTCTTTCATATTTTCTAGTAAACTGACATCTTTATGGACATCCATTGTTTCTTTCAACTGTAATAATGTAATCTGAACTTCCTCTGACCCTTTCTCTTTATGACTTTCTAACATGCCCTTAGTCTCTTGAATTTATTCATAGTTTTCTTATATTATGTTCATCCCTTCAACTTTAGCAATAATCCTTGGACAATCCCCAACCTCATGACTAACAACCTTACAAAAAAGACAAATAGGGCCTACCCCAGAACATTCCTTAGCAAGATGTCCCATACTTCTGCATTTATAACACAAAGTCAATCCTCTTTTTCTCTTAAATGTTCCCTAACCTTTTCTGTACTACACACTTCCCTTAGGATCATAGTGCTAGACCTGCAATCTGCAAAAAATAATTCTAGGTTCCTGCATCCACTTATTATTCCCAAAACTCTTTCTATGCATAGTAATAACATATCTTTCTTCATTTCCATTAAATTTACTCAAATCAACTCTTTATTTCAACTCCACCCTAGCCTTCAGACTAGGATATAATCTATTAAACATACTTAAGTTCATGCTTTCAAAACAAAAAAATTCACTTATCTTTCTCTTGCCAAAGAACAAAGATTTCTTCTTTAGGATATTACCTCTTTTCTACAGATCAACTTAATTTATTAGCACAAAGCTTCACAAGTCAAGTATAGTACTGCACACTTTGGCAGCAAATCTATGCATAGAGCTTCTCTTTTTCTTTACTTTAGTTCCCAACAATCACAGTTTCAAGTCTTGGAAACGAAACCATTTGTTGGCATAGGGGAAGACCCAGGGTTCAACTCTTAACAACGCACCGACAAAACCCCGACTACCGGCCCTTTCGGAAACACCTGTGAAGAAGGAAAAGTCTCACCCGAGGTAGAAGCATGGGGTGTTACAGGAAGCATGTTTTTATAACCAGGCTGGGGCACAGATCTATGATAAAAGCACTTCACAAAGTATTCTACTAACACTTAGAAGGTGAAATGCATTAGTTTCTTAACATCACAGAGAATAATCAAAGATAGATCGACACAGTAGCAACGAATGATTAGATACCCTTAGCACTTAGCACTTAGCATTATAAGTTAATTATAACATTCATTTACCCTTAACATAAGTAAATCACTTAAGCAACAAAATATCTATCTATTACACATAATAATCAAAGAACTAAGAAGATTCATAACAAAAATAACACAACACAAAGCAAACCGTGAGACACCAGATATATGTGGTTTACCCCAGTGTGGGGCTACATCCACCAATCGCTTCGCCTCTTTATTATTCGCCAAAATATTACATCCAGTTAGATCTGTGCACTAAGCCACATAGTCGAACTCCACACAAGACATGAGATCTTCACACTAAGCACCAGATCCTCCTTCTTTACACTAAGTACTGGATCTGTGCACAGAGCATTACAATCATTAAGCACCTTCTACAAAATCACAGTTGAGCACTAAGCCTTGACCACATACACCCCTTTTCACAAAGCATTAGTGATCTACTTCTACAATACATTCCTCTTTATTAATACTTTATCAAACCTTACAATAAGGCCTAAGCATGGGGAAAACCCATGGGACGACATCCTATAAACCTATTACAAAAATCCTAGAGAACCCCTTATTGGGTCCACATAGCTCACAAAATAAGTGATATCCACGATCTCAGCTCCGCCTAGGTGCTCCTTCTTCGATCGTCATGTCGAAGTCCAAAAGTGGGCCAAAACTGACCAAAGTTTCCCCAAAACTTGTTTGAGGGCCAACATAAGGGTTGATATTAATTCCTTTTCAATATTTTTATCTATTTCACATACAAACATTTCTCTAGTTCATGGTATATTTTCTTCTGAAGTTGACAGAAGTTGGCACTTCAATAAAATTAGACCAGTGGAGAAATTGCATAAATGGGGTGAAAGTGACTTTTTGAGGAAGCCATAAATTTCAACTCAGAGATCAGATTGGGGCATGAGTATATTCCATGGAAATATGATTCATAGGAGAATAACCTTGAATTATTATAATTTGAAGAATGATCGACGATCTCAATTCATCGAGGAATTTTGTTGAAATTTCTAAGTGTTGAAGATTACGAACAACGATTGTCAATGGCCGATGGATCGAGGATCCATGAGTTTGGAGAAGTGTTGAAGTTATGCCAAACAACATTTGATATCACCAATGGCCGATGGATTAGGGATGAACAAGTTTGGAGAAGTGTTCAAATTTGGCCAAAGGACATCTGATATCATCGACGACCGATGGATCGGGGATGACCGACTTTGGGTGAAGTTTCATTCGACCAAAGGAAATATCTGACTGCCATTAGTCGATGGAGAAAGGAAGGTGATGACGTGTCATGCAAGATCAACATCCACATGTCATGCCACACCAACCCACTCGGTGCCTCAAGATGATGTGTCATGCCATGTCAACATCCACATCATGCAACAGAGATAGATGATGACTGACGGTTGGGACAACTAGATTGAGGAAATGTTTTCGACATTCAAATGGGATTATCGATCATTAATGGTATGATGGTTAGGCATCGGTCAAAGTTTTAGGGAGTTCCATTCACCAGTGAATATTGTGGATGACCGACGATCGATGGCTTGGTCGGTTGATTTGGTGTTGTACGCAAACTGCTCGTCGGGTAGTTGGGATGATGGCCAAAGGAGAACATTGGTGGTCAATGGCTGATGAAGTACATATCAACGGTCCAAAATGATTATTATTTGAGATTGATGGTGCAGATCACACTTAGGAAAAAATGTTCCACAGTTTAAAAAAAGAAGAAGAAACAAATGAAATATGGAGCCATTTTTGTAATTTGGCCATAAATGGAGAAAATTAAGTCCGATTGAGATGAAAATTATGGGATTTTTCCACAACAAGAATATTTACAAAAGTTCCAGAGAGGGCTATTGTCCATTTTTGCTTGGATTTTTTTGAAATTGTAAATTAGTGGTTTTTAAAGATCTGGGTCCACATCATTGGAAGAGGTCCAGAATAAGCTGAAACTCTTGAAGAGAGTCCAAAAATCAAACAAATGAATAAACCACGAAGGAAATTAATAATTCGTAGGGGTATTGGAATGGAGATGCAAAAATAGGCCAAAATCCACTATTTTGGGCCACTTTTTGGCTATTTTTGAGATTTTTAGAAGAGGAAAAGTGGCCCCAGATCACAAAACCAAAAAACATTATTTACTCAACTTTTTGTATAATAATTAAATCAAACAAATTTGTTTTAAGTAATTTTTTCTAGAAGTGCAAATATGGCGAGATAGCTAGTTTTGCTAAAAATTCCAAGTAGGAAAAATGAGTGAAAAAGGACAAAGTCATAGATTCTAGATTGCTCCAATTTTTGACTGAAGAATCAAATTGAAAATATAAGAGTTGGTATTAGTTCCTTGTCATTATTTTTATCTATGTCGCATACAAACATTTCTCTAGTTCCTATATATTTTCCTCTGAAGTTGATCGACGATATAGATTCATCGAGGAATTTTGTCAAAATTTCTAAGTGTTGAATATCACCAACAAAGATCGTTGATGGCCAATGGATCGAGGATCGACGAGTTTGGATAAGTGTTGAAATTCATCTAGAAAACATTTGAGATCGCCAATGGCCGATGGATCAGGGATCAACGAGTTTAGATAAGTGCTGAAATTAGGCCAAAGGACATTTGAGATCGTTGACGACTGATGGATCGGGGATCAACGAAATATGGTGAAGTTTCATTCGACCAAAGGAAATCTCTGGCTGTCGATAGTTGATGGAGAAAGGAAGGTGATGATGTGTCATGACACATCAACATCCACATGTCATTCCACATTGGCCCAATCGATGCCTCAAGATGACTTGTCATGCCATGTAAACATCCACGTCATCCAACAGAGATGGTCGATGACCGACGATTAGGTCGAATGAATTAAGGAAATGTTTTGGACAGTCATATGGGATTGTCGATCGTCAATGGTCTAATTTTCAACCGTTGGTTGAAGTGGTAGGGAGTTCCATTCGCCAATGAATATTACCGACAGCCGATGGCTCGGTCAGTTGGTTTGGAGTTGTGCACAAACTAGTTGTCGGTGAGTTGGGATGATGGAAAAAGGAGAATGTTGGTCATCGTTGGCTGATAAAGCACAAATCAATGGTCCAAAATAATTTCTATTTGAGATTGATGGTGCAGATCACACTTAGGAAAAGGTGTTCCACACTTTCCAAAAAAAAAAGAAAAAAATGAAGTGTGGAGCCATTTTTGTATTTTGGCCATAAATGGAGAAAATTAAGTCGGATTGAGATGAAAATTATGGGTGTTTTCCACAACAAGTATATCTACAAAATTTCCAGAGAGAGTTATTGTCCATTTCTTCTTTGATTTTTCTGAAATTGCAAAATAATGGTTTTTAAAGATCCAGGTCCACATCATTGGATGAGGTCCAGATTAAGATGAAACTCTTGAAGATAGTCCATAAATCCAACACATAAATAATGCACAAAGGAAATTAATAATTCCTAGGGGGATTGCAATGGGGATGCATAAATAGGCCAAAATCCACTATTTCAGGCCACTTTTGGGGATTTTTGAGATTTTCAGAAGAGGAAAAGTGACCATGGGTCACAAAACCAAAAACCTTTATTTACTCAAGTTTTTTTATAATCATTAAAGTAAAAAAAATTGTTTTAGTGAATTTTTTTCTAGAAGTGCAGAGATGGTGAGATAACTAGTTTTGTTAAAAATTCTAAGTCTGGAAAATGGGTGAAAAAGGACAAAGTCATAGATTCCATATTGCTGCAATGTTTTACTGGATAATCAAATTGAAAATATAAGAGTTGATATTAATTCCTTGTCATTATTTTTATCTGTCACATACAAACATTTCCCTAGTTCCTAGTATATTTTTGTCTCAAGTTGACAGAAGTTGGCACTTCAATAAAATTACACCAGTGGAGAAATTACATAAATGGGGTGAAAGTGACTTTTTCAGGAATCCATAAATTTAAAATCATATATAAGATTGGGGAGTGGGTATATTCCTTGGAAATATGATTCATAGGATAATAAACTTGAATTATTATGATTTGGAGAATGATCAACGGTCTAGATTCGTCGAGGAATTTTGTCGAAATTTCTAAGTGTTGAAGATCACCAACAAAGATCATCAATGGATGATGGATCGAGGATCGATGAGTTTGTAAAAGTGTTGAAGTTTGTCCAGTCAACATTTTATATCGCCAATGTTTGATGGATTAGGGATCGACAAGTTTGGAGAAGTGTTGAAATTCGGTCAAAGGACATATGAAATTGTCGACAGTCGATGGATCGAGGATCTACGACTTTGGGTGAATTTTCATTCGACCAAAGGAAATATTTGAATATCAATAGTCGAAATAGAAAGGAAGGTGATGACATGTCATGCCACATCAACGCCCACATGTTATGCCACATCAGCCTAGTCGATGCCTCAAGATGACCTGTAATGCCATGTCAACATCCACATCATCCAATAGAGATGGTCGATGACCGAGGGTTGGGTCGACTGAATCGAGGAAATGTTTTCAAAAATCATATGGGATTTCTAATCGTCAATGGTCTAATGGTGAGGTGTCGGTTGAAGTGGTAGAGAGTTCCATTTGCCAAAAAATATTGCAGACAACCGACGATTGATGGCTCGGTCGGTTGGTTTGGAGTTGTGCGCAAACTGGTCATCGAGGAGTTGGGTTGATAGCCAAAGTAGAAAATTGGTCATCGATGGCCGATGACATACAAATAAATGGTCCATAACGGTTCCTATTTGAGATTGATGGTGTAGATCAAACTTAGGAAAAATTGTTCATAGTTAAAAAAAAAAAAAAAAAAAAAAAAAAAAAAACCCGAAGTCTAGAGCCATTTTTCGTATTTTGGCCATAAATGGAGAAAATTAAGTCGGATTGAGATGAAAATTATGGATTTTTTCCACAACAAGGATATCTACAAAATTTTCAGAGAGGGCCATTGTCCATTTCTGCTTTGATTTGTTTGAAATTGCAAAATAATGGTTTTTAAAGATCTAGGTCCACATCATTGGAAGAGGTCTAGATTAAGTTGAAACTCTTGAAGAGAGTCTAGAAATTAGACACATAAATAATCCAAGAAGGAGATAAATAATTCCTAGGGGGATTGGAAAGGGGATGCAAAAATAGGCCAAAATCCACTATTCAAGGCCACTTTTTTGGGATTTTTGAGATTTTCAAAAGAGGAAACGTGACCCAAGATCACAAAACCCCCAAAAATTATTTACTTAAATTTTTGTATAATCATTAAAGAAAACAACTTTATTTTATTTATTTTTTTCTAGAAGTGCACAAATGGTGAGATATCTAGTTTCGTGAAAAATTCAAAGTCTAGAAAAATGAGTGAAAAAGGACAAAGTTGCAGATTCCAGATTGCTGTAATTTTTGAATAGAGAATCAAATTCAAAATATAAGAGTTGATATAAATTCCTTGTCATTATTTTTATTTATGTCACATACAAACATTTCTCTAGTTCTTGGTATATTTTCGTCTGAAGTTGATAAAAGTTGGCACTTCAATAAAATTACACCAGTGGAGAAATTGCATAAATGGGGTGAAAGTAACTTTTTCAGGAAGCCCTACATTTATCTCAAAGATTAGATTGAGGCTTGGGTATATTCCTTTGAAATATCATTCATAGGAGAATAACCTTGAATTATTATAATTTGGAGAAAGATCGATAATCTAGATTCGTCAAAGAATTTTCTCAAAATTTCTAGTTATTGAAAATCACCAACAAAGATCGTCGATGGCCAATGGATCGAGGATCGATGAGTTTGGAGAAGTGATGAAATTAAACTAGACAACATTTGAGATCGCTCATGGTCAATGGATCAGGAATCGACGAGTTTGGAGAAGTGTTGAAATTCGGCCAAAGTACATTTGAGATTGTCGACAGTCGATGGATCAGGGATCAACGAATTTGGGTGAAGTTTCATTTAACCAAAGGAAATATATGACTGTCGATAGTCGATGGAGAAAGGAAGGTGATTATGTTTCATGCCACATAAACATCCACATTTCATGCCACATCATCCCTGTCGATGTATGAAGATGACGTGTCATGCCATGTCAACATCCACTTCATCCAATAGAGATGGACGATGACTGCCGGTTGGGTCGACTGAATTGAGGAAATTTTTTCGACAGTAATATGGGATTTCTGTTCATCAATGTTCTGATGGTGAGGTGTCGGTCAAAGTGGTAGAGAGTTCCATTCACCAATGAATATTTCCGACGATCGACGACCGATGGCTCGATCGGTCGGTTTGGAGTTGTGCTCAAATTGGTCATTAGGGTGTGTGGTTGATGGGCAAAGAAGAACATTGGTCATCGATGGCCGATGATGTACAGATAAATGGTCCATAATGATTCCTATTTGAGATTGATGGTGCAAATCACACTTGGGAAAAATTGTTCCACAATTAAAAAAAAGAAGAAGAAAAAAACGAATTCTGGAGCCATTTTCGTGTTTTGGCCATAAATGGAAAAAATTAAGTTGGATTGAGATGAAAATTATGGATTTTTTCCACAACAAGGATATCTACAAAATTTCTAGAGAGGGCCATTGTCCATTTCTTCTTGGATTTGTCTGAAATTGCAAAATAGTGGTTTTTAAAGATCTGGGTCCACATCATTGGAAGAGGTCCATATTAAGTTGAAACTTTTGAAGAGAGTCTGGAAATCAGACACATAAATAATCCAAGAAGGAATTGAATAATTCCTAGCGGTATTGGAATGGAGATGCAAAAATAGGCCAAAATCCACTATTCTGGGCCACTTTTTTGGGATTTTTGAGATTTTCAAAAGAGGAAAATGGACCCAAGATCACAAAACCAAAAAACATTATTTACTGAAATTTTTGTATAATCATTAAAGAAAGCAACTTTGTTTTAGTGAATTTTTTCTAGAAATGCACAGATGGTGAGATAGCTAGTTTGGCTAAATATTCCAAGTCTTGAAAAATGAGTGAAAAAGGACAAAGTCACAGATTCCATATTGCTGCAATTTTTGACTGGAGAATCAAATTGAAAATATAAGAGTTGATATTAATTCCTTGTCATTATATTTATCTATGTCGCATACAAAAATTTCTCTATTTCCTGGTATATTTTCGTTTGAAGTTGACAGAAGTTGGCACTTCAATAAAATTGCACCAATGGAGAAATTGAATAAATGGGGTGAAAGTAATGTTTTTAGGAAGTCATAAATTTTAACTTAGAGATCAGATTGGGGAATGGGTATATTCCTTGGAAATATCATTCATAGGAGAATAAACTTGAATTATTATAATTTGGAGAAAGATCGACGGTCTAGATTCGTCGAGGAATTTTGTCGAAAGTTTTAAGTGTTAAAGATCACCAACAAAGATCATTGATGACCGATGGATTAAGGATCGATGAGTTTGGAAAAATGTTGAAATTTGGCCAGAAAACATTTGAGATTTCCAATGGCCGATGGATCAGTGATCGATGAGTTTGGAGAAGTGTTGAAATTCAGCCAAAGGACATCTGAGATTGCTGATGACTGATGGATCAGGGATGAACGAATTTGGGTGAAGTTTCATTAGACCAAAAGAAATCTCTGACTACTGATAGTCGAGGGAGAAAGGAAGTTCATGATGTGTCATGCCACATCAACATCCACATTTCATGCCACATCATCCTAGCAGATGGATCAAGATGATGTGGCATGCCATGTCAACATCCATGTCATCCAATAGAGATGGTTGATGACCAACGGTTGGGTCGACTGAATTAAGGAAATGTTTTTGACACTCATATGGGATTTTCGATCATCAGTGGTCTGATGGTTGGGCATCGATAGAAGTGGTAGGGAGTTCCATTCACCAATGAATATTGTCGATGACCGACAACCAATGGCTCGGTTGATCGGTTTGGAGTTGTGTGCAAACTAGTCATCGGGGAGTTGGGTTGATGGCCAAAGGAGAAAATTGGTTATCGATTGTAGTATCCCCAAGGATGAGACCCAATTGTATTTATGAATTGTAAACATGTTTTGTAGGCTGGTGAGACGAGAAATTACAATATGGTAATCTTATGTATTATTAGGTCGGAGAGTCTATGTGTTAAAGGCCAAGAGCTGTTTTTGTACATGTAGCTATTCATATCAGTAATATAAAAATATCGTTACGTGTAGACCGATCACGAAGAAAGAGTGACGGGGGACTAATATTCCACTAGGATGGGTAAGGGAGAGGGGGAATAGAGTTTGGAAAGAGGGGCTAAGCTTAAGGGCTTAAGTCCAAGAGAATAATAATTTATTATTATTCCAAAAATTGATTAGAAGGATATGTTTTTATCCTAAGTTCTTTTGGAGGACATGTGACTTCTAGATGGAAGAGAGCGTGCTTCATGGGTGACATGTGTCGGCTCAGGAACATGCAATTTAAGCTGTAAAGTCATCTTGTTGGGGGGTTAACTTCCCATTCTTCCATCCTCGCCTAACTCATTTTACCTTTGTCGATGACCTCTACATATTCACGCACCTCTGAAACTGCTAACAGGGAAAAGCCAACCTATGTTTTCCTGTGAACCCAACCTATTTGCACTTGCCAAAACTGATCCGTACTATGCCTTACTGAATTTTTGGTTGTTTCCATTCTCTAAGCTATATTGAACCTTTGATGTTATCCTCACCTTATTAGAACTGAGTTGAATATTGGTTGAAGAGGCAGGTTGTCAGGCCCGTGATTGAAGAGGCAGGTTGTCAGGCCTATGAGTATCTCTCTCTAGGTGATAAAATTTGCAGGGAAGTAATTTTCTCCTAGAGAGAGTCTAGCACCAGCTACAGATCTCTAATAATTCTTGATTTGGCCTATTTTCGAGACCCTGGAAGGGGAAGTGGAGCAGCCGATGGACTGTGGAACAGTGAAGGTGCATATTCCTGGGGTGGAGCATGCATGTGGGGAATGAGGGTCTGTGATTAGTGGGCATAAGAAGGCTCCTGGAGAGAATCCTTCCAGTTGCATTGTGTAGTTTCCTGTAACTTGAGCCTAGTCTAGGATTCCCCTGCCCTGGGTGGAGCTTAGTCCTAGCTTAGAGGTGACCCACTGCTGAGTGTGATGAGCAGTGTGGTCTAAGTCTGGGAGGTTTGTGGAAGGTCTGCATGCAGTTGGTGTACTTCAATTGAAATATGAGTATCTATTCCTATGATCATTTACATGCTGTGTATATGTACATGTGTTATAATTGATGAATATTTTCTGTATATGATGTTATATTATGGGTTTCTCCTGTGAAGTACTACATGTATGATTTTACTATTATTTACGCATTAATCTATGTATGAACATAATACATTGTCTGTTTAGATTTATATTTATATACATATGACAATTTTCATTTCTATGAGCAACATGCATGAACCTGGGTGGTCGGGGTGTGTAAAATTGGTATCAGAGCTAGTTGAGCTAAGTGAAGTGTGTAAGAAGTGGCATTGCCCAACCTTTTTATGATTGGGGATGTTACAAATTGGAATCAGAGCCAAGGTTCAAGCACTGATCCTGGATGGGCCAGATAAGTGATCATTGGAACCAAGGTTTCAGGCGGAAATTGTGTCAAGAGGAACCAATTTCGAACCTCAGAACATTTATGAGTGCCAAGAGGTTACCTTGGCTATGTTACAAATATTAGGAAGTGTAGAAGTATTATAAAACCATGAAAAACATGGTATTAGGATGCAGAGTAATGTGAGTCGTAGGATCTGTTCAGGAGAAGGAGGACAATTCTTGACCGTCAGATCTGGAAAAGTTGCGAGGTGGTTAGCCGTGGGCTTCTTTTGAAATACTTGGATTAATGGAGTCCATCTGTGCCATCGATCTGAGAGAGAGGATACATGGTGGAAATCCGTGGAATTCAGGTGAAATCACTTCGGGAGAAAACGAGTGTGGAGAGGTTGAAACACCCGAAGCCCAAAGTCCCAAAAGTGGATCTACACCATAGATATAGGAGAAGGGCTTGACCGTTGGATCAAGCCAAGGGTGGAATTTATGGTGTGGTATGGAGGAAAGATAAATGTTGAAGCTATGAAGTCTGAATTAATATGGATTTTCTGTCCAGAGGGACACGTGTCAACAGATTGGCTTGTTCAGGATTTCAGCGTTCGAGAGAACTAGTGTGTGCGGAGGTGAGAACTCCCGAATTCCAAAGCTCCGAAGCCCGAAGAGATGAAATGGTGAGTCATGATGATGTCACCTGGAGGTGACATGGACCTCTCCTATACCTGCCATGTTCCCCCACCTGGAATGTTTTCAACTGTACTATGTGGGCATTGAGGTTACATAGCATAGTTAAAGGTCGGGGGACCCACATTGGTGTTGATAACGATACATCAAGATCGATGAACAAGAGGCATTGCAGGGACCCAAATTGCACGGGAGTTAATTCTCCAAGGCAGTCCCTCAATCTAGACCATGGTTTCACCAAGGGGTTACATGTCATCATCAGAAGAATTGCGGGATGAAAGGCGGGTTACTCCAAACTACGGATGCATGACCCCTCAATTTGAAAAGAATTAAGTGTTGTGACTATTCGGTAACTTACTTCAAGAATGGAAGTTGTGGGTCCTGGTGGATGTGTGCTACCATTTGTGAAGTCCGAAGACTTGATACTCTAGAAGGATGGTTCATAAGGAATGAAAGGAAGAACCTTCCAAGGTTTTGTAATGCCGAAGTGGTATGACATATTGACATAAAAAAAGGTGACATGGAAGTGTTTGGAGATTAACGGTTCGACGTGTGCGGATGTGAAATTCTCCAAAGTCTCGAAGTTTAGAAGATCCGAAGTCATGAAACTCATATTCTCGAGGTTCCATAGTGAGTGCCATCCATTGGATGCTAGGTATATGTGGACCATTGATCCACCCTACTTCGCAAGTTCGATAATATGGAACTCCGAGAGATTGTTCGGATGTGCTTTAAAAACTTCCAAAGCCGGAGGCCCAAAGTCCCAAATAAGCACCTATCAACCCAGAACTTGGCCACAACCTATGGTTGCATGGGTTGGGGGCTAAGAGTAAGGGGATAGTTCCCAAAAATTATTACAAAACAGAGCAGATCTCAGAAATAAAATGGAATCTAAAATTTTTCTTTGAATCAGATTGGTTTATGAATACCATGCAATTTGTTAAGGACTGATGGCTTGACAAATTTCAGTTGACTACACATTGTGTTTGCAGAGTTAACGATTTTCATAACCAAACCGAATTACCATGGAGTGCGAAAAATGGAGGAGCCACAAAATGCCTTCAGTTTGGGAGTTGAAGGATCGAAATCCAATGGGCATGGAGAAGAGATAGATAAGGATGGAAATTGTTGAAATATTATAACTGCAAAGAGTATTCTATTTATTATTGATGTATTATTCAATAGATCCATCCCCTTTTTTGGATTGATCATGCCAGGCATTGTAAATGACCGAATACCCTTTTTTGGATTGGTCAAACCCTAATTGTAATATGCAAATTGAGAAGTAGGCCCCAAAGAAAATTAAAGTGGTTCTAACCACCCAGAAAGACAAGTCGACCATGCTAGTGAAGATACACCCCCTTTCAACGCCTGCTAGTTTGTATAAATAAAGGAAGCCAACCACTCATTTGTTCACTCACTCATTTGATCATCCAGAGTGCAAGTTTGGTAGCTACAGTTGGAGAAGAAGGAAGAGAGAGAGGTGCATTACTTGGGAGAGGATATTCTCTAGTGTTTGGTTTATTGTCTTGGCATTGTATTAGCTATCTATATTAAGGAATTTTTTGTTGGGTTTTCTTCCCCATGAGGGTTTCCCAAGATAAATGTTGTGTATCTTGTGATTGTGTTTCTCTTAGTGATCCTACCTATGCTATGGTTATATAGTAAATTTGAAAAGAAACCTAATAATATATTAAACCTTAACATGGAATTAGAGATAAGCTAAAGAGAGCATATTTTGCTAGATAAAGAAAAATGTCACTGTTGTCGTACAATAAAATTAGGGCTTTTATTAAAGAGGAATTTCAGCCCAAAATTCATCTAGAAAAGTGTGCCCTAGCCCAATGAACTCTTTGGCAACTTCAATGCACCTTTTTAGTGGATATAACTCCCAAAAAGTGAAACCCTAGTTTTCACAGGTACTAGAAGTACCCGAAAACCAGAAGTACTAGAAGTACCAGAAAACCAGAAGCACCAGAAAACTAGAAGCACCAGTCCAAAAATATGTTGGTCAAGTTTGAAGGAGAAAATTTTGTATTTTTTGAAATCTAACCACACCAGGCTACTAGCTTTAGCCAAGCGCACCTCCTGGTAAGTTCAAAATTCAATTTCAAGCATTTTCATTTTTTGGTCATTTTCCTAGCTCCAGGTAAAATATGTATGGAAGCACTAAGATTGTTGACAAGCTAGAAGGTGTGGAAAACTTTTGTTCCTGGAAGTATGGGTTTTCACTCATTCTTGAAGAGAATGACCTAGCAATATTTATTAAAGAAAATGTACCAAAACCTGTCGATGTTGCATCTAAAAAAAACATCAAAAGGACACAGTTAGGGCCAAAAGAATCATTGCAGATTCTATCAAAGATCACTTGATTCCTCAAGTGGCCTCAAAGAAGACTCCAAAAGAAATGTTTGATTCCCTAACCCAATTATATGAAGGTAGGAACATCAATCATAATATTAATCTAAGAACTCAACTCAAGAATGCAAGGATGCAGAAAGGAGAAACAATTCAAGAATATTTCTCCAGAATATCACAATTCAAAGAACAAATAGAAGAAATTGAAGATACTGTAGAGGAATATGAACTTATAATGACAACCCTTAATGGTCTCACAAGACCTTGAGATGCATTCATCCAAACTATATGTGCCAGAAAGGAGAAACTACAATTTGATAGTCTTTGGGAAGAACGCGTTCAAGAAGAAGCAAGGGTAGCTAATCAAGAAGCATTGCTATCAAGAGATGAAGATCAAGCCCTAGATACTCATACTAAAAGAGGAAGAAATAATTCTTACTTCCAGAAAGAAACTCATAAGGATTCTCACCCCCAAAACAAATTCATACATAAAGAATCTCAACCAAGGATATTCCAGAAGTTTCAGAAAGGGAAAAGAAGAGAAAAATATTTCTCATCCTACCAATGTTACCATTGTGAAAATATGGGACATATTGCTAAACATTGTCCAAATAGACAATAAGAATAAAAGAAGATAAACAAGAGGCATCATGCCCATGCAGTTAAAGATGAAGAGCCACCCACAAAGATGATAAAAGAATAGATTGAAGACTATGTCTTAATCTCTGCCCTCTCAGGATCAACATCACCTGGTGAGGACACTTGGATCATTGATAGTGGTTCTTCCAAGCACATGAAAGGTCAAAGAGACATTCTCTCTTTCCTTTCAGAAAAGAAGTTTCCTCAGAAATTTACACTTGGAGATGATTTTCAATACCCTATCAAGGGAGTAGGAGAATCAAATTACAAACTTGATTCAAGGATCCCAATGAATATGAAGGATGTACTATATGTACCAGGTTTGACAAATAACTTACTCTCCATCTCATATTTAGAAAATAAAGGCTTCATAGTTTCCTTCATACATGGATAAGTTCTTTTGTGGGCCAAAGGAAAAACCATGGAAGAAGAAATTGTTATTGGAAAAGAAGAAGGTGGCTTGTATAATCTAAAGGGTCACTTAGAAGCAGCCATGACCCACTCCATTGAGAATCCATGTGAACTTTGGCATAGAATATTATCCCACATCAACTACAAGGAATTACCATATGTAAGCAAGGAAGTCACAGGTCTACTAGAATTCAAGGTTGACCATGAAGGTGTGTGCAATGGATGTGCACAAGGAAAGAACATCAAGAACCCTTTTATGAAGAGAGACAATAAAGTAGAAAGAGTCTTAGAGATCATTCACTCAGATGTGTGTGGCCCAATGCCATCAACCTCCATTAGTGGGTATGTATACTATGTATCCTTTATTGATGACTATTCTCGTAAAACTTGGGTTTACCTTTTGAAATCAAAAGATGAAGTGTTTAGTAAATTCAAGGAATTCAAAGCCTTGATAGAGAATCTTTCTGAAAGAAAGATCAAGATACTCAGGTAACATAATGGAGGATAATATACCTCAAAAGAGTTTGAAATTTTTTTCAAAGATGTAGGGATCAAGAGGGAGCTCACCACTCCCTACAATCCTCAACAAAATGGTGTAGCAGAAAGAGAGAAAAAAACTATAATGGAAACAATGAAGACCATGATCCATGATCAATATATTCCAATGTACTTATGGGAAGAAGAAACAAAAAAGATTGTATATGTACAAAACATATTTTCCCATAGTGCACTTGGGTTCAAGACCTCTGCAGAGATGTTCTCTAGAAAGAAGCTAGAAGTAAGCCATCTCAAAATATTTAGCTGCCTAGTATTTGTACATATTCCAAAAGAGAAGAGAACCAAGTTGGAACCTTTGGGAAAGAAGGGAATATTTGTTGGATACTGTGAGGTCTCTAAGGCCTTCAGAGTTTATATTCCGGTTTACCATCATATTGAAATCAATAGGGATGTAACCTTTGATGAATATGCAACACTCAATAAATCAAGAAGATGCCATCTTGAAGAAGTATTTGAAGAGGAACCTGTAGCTCCCAGAGTTGCAAAACTAGTGAGGGAAATCATAACTTCCCCTGATGAGGATATTCTAGAAGATCATGACATAATAGAATCTCAAGAACCTCCCCATATGATGATCTCCCACAATATAAAGCTAGCCTGAGAAAGGGAGATTATTCAATATGGAGAGAAGTATGGTGCCCCCGAAGGAACCATGAGACAAGTCAAGAAACCTAAGCCATTATCTAGTTATATGCCTTTGATGTGTGATCTCTTAGAGAAGGAGCCTACCTAATTTGAAGAATCCTTTCAAAGGAAAGAATGGGAATATGCCATGACAAAAGAATACCAATCCATCATAAAGAATGATGTATGGGAAATAGTTTCCAGACCGAAGAGCAAGGATGTGGTATCTTCCAAATGGGTTTTCAAAATAAAACATGTTGCTGATGGAAGTATTGAGAAATATAAAGCAAGGTTTGTTTGCTCCTATATATAGATACACTTCAATCAAAACCATCATAGCCCTTACAACTAAGATGAAGTGGAAGTTACACAAGATGGACGTGAAAACAACCTTCTTGAATGGTGTCATTGAAGAAGAAGTGTATATAGAACAAACTCAAGGGTTTGAAGTTGAAGACCTGAAGACTCATGTCTACAAGTTGAACAAGTCTCTGTATGGATTGAAGTAAGCTCCTGGAGCTTGGTATGGAAGGATTGACAGTTTCCTGACGAGCTTGGGATTTACCAAGATTAAAGATAATCCTAACCTTTACTTCAAGGCTATGAATGATGATAATGTTATACTGTTGTTGTATGTAGATGACTTATTCTTAACTGGAGAATAAAATATCAACGTTGAATGTAAGAAGAAGCTCTCCGCAGAATTTGAGATGAAATACCTTGGCCTAATGCACTATTTCTTAGGTCTTGAGGTATGGTAGAGCCCAGAGAGGATCTTCCTTAACGAAGGGAAGTATGAAGTTGAAATACTGAAGAGATTTGATATGTTGGAGTGCAAGTCCATGAATACACCCATGGAAACAAATTTGAAGCTCCTAGTTGACACTTTGTCAGAATTGATCGATGCTACATTGTAAAGACATATCATTGGATCGTTTATGTATCTGACGAACACCAGGCCATATATATGTTTTTCTATGAACACCTTGAGTCATTTTCTGGTAGAGCCTAGACGTGTTCACCTGGTTGATGCAAAATATGTGATGAGGTACCTTAAGGGTACATTAGATTGTGGTCTCAGTTATGATGGAGGTCATGACTTCGGACTGAGTGGTTATACTGATTCAGATTGGGCTGGAAGTGTCTCTGACAGAAAGAGAACTTTAGGATGGTGTTTCAGTCTGGGGTTAGCCATGATCTCATGGAAGAGTAGGAAGCAATCAATCATTTCTCTCAACACGACAGAAGTAGAATACATTGCTGCATGTTATGCCAGTTGTGAATCCATATGGCTTCGGAAGTTGTTGACATATCTATTCAATATAGAGATGGAAGCAACTGTGATCCTATGTAATAACCATATCTACATAAAGATGACAAAGAACCCTGTGTTCCATGACAAGTCAAAACACATAGAGATCCGATATCATTACATCTATGATATGGTGCAGAGGGGAGCCATAAAGCTCCAATATGTTAGCATGGATGAACAGGTTGCTGATGCGTTAACCAAGCCTCTATATCATGCAAAGTTTGAGAACTTTCAAGATGAGCTTGGTGTAGTCCGAAAGGACCTCCCTTGAAAGGGGGAGTGATTATGTGTTTCCAACCTCATGTTGTGATGCCAGCTTCGTGCTGATGATGTGTTTACAGCCTCGTACTGTGATTCCAGCTTTGTGTTGATGATGTGTTTCCAGCCTCATGTTGTGATGCCAACTTCGTGCTGATGATGTGTTGCCAGGCTCGTGTTGTGATTCCAACTTTTTGTTGATGATGTGTTTCCAACCTCGTGCTGTGATGCCAACTTCATGATGATGATGTGTTTCCAGCCTCGCAATGTGATTCTAGCTTCATGCTAATGATGTGTTACTAGCCTCGTGTTTTGATGCCAACTTTGTATTGATGATGTGTTTCCAGCCTCGTGCTGTGATGCCAGCTTCCTGTTGAAGATTCTCAGCCTAGTGGTGATGTTGATGATGCTCCAACCTTTTGTGTTGTGTTGTTGATGTTATTGATGATGATGTATTAGTATTATACTATTCCATGTTGATATAGATTATGATTCCATTCCAGTTCCCTGCTATGAATGATGATATTGATGATGAGAAAATCTTTCGATGATTTATAGATATGCCAATCGGTGTTCCAGATGTTGTTGATGTTTTTTCCCTCCCTCTCTCCTGATGTTGTTATAGAATACCCTTATTGTTAAGGGGGAGTGTTGAAATATTGTAACTACAAAGAGTATTCTATTTATTATTGATGTATTATTCATTAGATCAATCCTCTTTTGTGGATTGATCATGTCAGGCATTGTAAATGACCAAATCCCCTTTTGAGGATTGGTCAAACCCTAATTGTAATATGTAAATTGAGAAGTCGCCCCCCAGGAAAATTAAAGTGGTTCTAACCACCCAGAAAGAGAAGTCATCCTTGCTAGTGAAGAGACACCTCCTTTCAGCGCCTGCTAGTTTGTATAAATAAAGAAATCCAACCACTCATTTGTTCACTTACTTATTCAATCACCCAGAGCACAAGTTTGGTAGCTGCAGTTGGAGAAGAAGGAAGAGAGAGGGGCACATTACTTGGGAGAGGATATTCTCTAGTGTTTGGTTTATTGTCTTGGCATTGTATTAGATATCTATATTAAGGAAGTTTTTGTTGGGTTTTCTTCCCCATGAGGGTTTCCGAGGATAAATGTTGTGTATATTATGATTGTGTTTCTCTCAGTGATCCTACCTATGTTATGGTTATCTAGTAAATTTGAAAAGAAACATAATAATAACTTAAACCTTAACAAAAACATGATGAGAATCATTGAAAGATTGTAGAAAGATTCCCAAACTCACTGTGAAGATAAAAAAAAGCTCATGAAATCCAGGGAACAATAGGGAGAATTCAACATAAAGTTGATACAGAACCTAGAAAGGATAGAAAATAAATTGGATAAGGGGAATGACTCTGATAAATAATTAAGTCACGGGTCTCCTAATGAAAGGAGGAAATAAAGGAGTGTTGATAGACACCATCATCACTCCCAAGGGAACTCTAAGAGGAGGTAACATAGTAGTTCAATCCAATCTCCTATAAAAAAGAATAGAAAATCTAGAGTGGATGAACTGAAGGGATAAATGAACAAGATTAAACCTCCTACGTTTGATGGAGAGCACCATAAGGAGAAAGATTATGAGACATGGATTCTTGGCATGAGGAAATATTTCCAACTACAGAATTATTCCTCTCATGCAGAAGGAAGAATTGCAATGTATCAATTGAAAGGGAAGGCATCCATGTGGTGGGATCAACTTGTGTAGGTGCAACACATTAAAGAGAAAAATGTTATTTGGAAGGAATTTAAGAAGTGTTTCAAAAATAAATACTTAACTAAGAGATACTATGATAGAAAGATGAAAGATTTCTTTGAACTCAAGTTGGGTAGTATGTCCATTGATGACTATGAGGAAAGGTTTTTGGAATTACTGAAGTATGTTCCTTTCATCAAAGATGAGACTATCAAAATTCAAAGGTATCTGAGTGGACTGTCACCTTCCATCGGTGACAAGATCTAGTATAATGATCCTCAAACTATGGAAGAAACTATAAGAAGAGAAAAATGATTATATGAGCAACACAGAGAAAATCCCACTTTCCGGAAGGCTTGGGATGAGAAGAAGAAGTTCAAGAAAGAGAAAAGGAAGAAGGGAAACAAACCTCCTTTTTTCAGAAACAATCCTCAAGGAAAACCATCTTTTAGAGAGAAAATAATGGCTGAAGTAGGGGGACAAAGGCCATGGCAGATGCCCATTCAATGTTGGGGCTGTCAGGGAAACCACAAGTACAAAGATTGTCCCCACAAAAATGGCAAAGTGAGAGCTAGTCACAATGTTCAACAAGAAGAAATAGTGGAGGACATGGGCAGTAGAATACCAAGGATCTATGTAGCCCTAGACAAAAAGAAATTTGAATTTCAATCACACATGATTGACGTTGAAGGTATGATTAATAACGATACCTTTACTATTTTAATTGATTCAAGGTTTAGTCATAGTTATATAGATCATAGAATTGTGGAAAGTTTGCATTTGCCAAGAATCAAGCATGGAAAATCTTGGTTAGTGCAGCTGGCTACAGGATCCAAGAGAAAGGTTGTTGAGTTGGTTAAGTCTTGTGTAGTGGACATGAATGGACTGAGCACAAGGGATGAATAAAACATCTTACCTTTAGGTTCCTATGAGTTTATAATTGGGATGGATTGCTTGGACCATAACCATGCCATCTTATACTATTGTAGAAAGGAATTCACTTTCCTAGATAAGGAAGGAAACCCAAGGAAAGTGCAAGGAATCCCAAGGGCAGTTATTGTAAGAGAAATATCAACAATGTAGTTGAAGAAGTGTTACAGGAAGGGCTGCCAAATATTTGCATCCCATATGGAGGAAGCACCTAAGGATAAGGTGTGAAATATTGAAGACCATGTAGTCCTGGAAGATTTTGAAGATGTATTCAAGGAGGTACTAGGACTATCTCCAAAGAGAGATATTGATTTCTCTATAAACTTGATGCTTGGAGCAACTCCAGTGTCAAAAACTCCTTACAGAATGAGTACACCAGAGTTGAGAGAATGCAATTGCATCTTGAAGAAATTCATAAGAAGGGGTATATATGCCCAAGTGTGTCATCTTGGAATAACCCATTCCTATTCATAAAGAAGAACGATAGGACATTAATATTGTGCATCGATTTCAGATAGTTGAAAAAAGTGACTATTAAGAACAAGTATCCTTTGCCAAGGATCGATGATCTCTTTGATTAGTTGAAGGATGCCAAGATATTTTCAAAAATAGATCTCAGGTCAGGGTACCACCAGGTAAAGATAAAGGATGAAGACATCAAAAAGACCACCTTTAGAACAAGGTATGGTCATTATGAATTCACAGTGATTCCATTTGGGTTATCAATTGCACCCGCTATTTTCATATGCCTAATGAATGGTGTATTCAGGGAATATCTAGACAAGTTTTTCATAGTATTTTTGGATGACATCTTGGTGTATACCAAGTCAGAGGAAGAGCATGCACATCATCTAAAAATGGTGTTGCAGGTGCTAAGGGAACACCAACTATATTGCAAATTGAGTAAGTTCTCATTTTATCAAAAGCAGATCCATTACTTGGGGCATATCATTTCAAAGGATGGGATAGTCGTGGATCCTGAGAAGATAGAATCCATCAGAGAATGGTCAGCGTCGAAGAATGTGACATAAGTCAGATCCTTTAAGGGTCTAGCTAGCTATTACAGAAGGTTCATTGCAGGGTTCTCAAAGATAGCTCACCCCATCACTTCCTTGCAAAGAAAAGAGAAGAAATTTCAACAGACAGAAGAATGTGAGAGAAGCTTCCACCAATTGAAGAAGTTGTTAACCAGTGCTCCAATCCTGAGGTTGCAGATCCAAATGAAGATTTTATAGCGTGTACAGATGCATGCAAAGAAGGACTGGGAGGATTCCTCAGTTAGAACGAGTTTGTGGTATGTTATGAATCTAGAAAGATGAAGGATCGTGAAAAAAAATATGAAACTCATGATTTGGAGTTGGCAACCATAGTGCATGCCATGAAGAAATGGAGGCATTACCTCATGGGAAAGAGGTTTCAACTAAGGATAGACCATAATGGTATGAATTATTTGTTTGATCAACCAACCTTGAATTCTAGGCAAAGTAGATGGTTGGAATTCCTTTATGAGTACAAATTTGATATCAGTCATATCAAAGGAAAGGACAACAAAGTGGCTGATGCACTCATCAGGAGAGTGCATGAACTACATGCTACGACCATTAGCATGTATTGAAATGATATTAAAGGGAGAATTTCGAAAGTTGCAAATGCAGATTTGCAATACATGGAATTGGGGACAAAGCTACAACAATGTAAGATGCTACAAAAAGTGGAATATTATAAATTGGAAGTTGATGGAACACTCTTGTAAAAAAATAGAGTTTATGTACCTAATTTCCAGGAATTGAGAATTATGATCTTGAAAGAAATGCATAATGTTCCTTACGCTGGGCACTTTGGATATCAGAAAATAGTGGCAACAGTAAAGATCCATTACTTTTGGCCAGGCATGAAGAAGGAAACTGCAGAATACATTGCCAGATGTATGGAGTGTCAGAAGGTCAAAGCTGAGCATATGCACCCAACAGGGTTGCTACAGACTTTACCCATTTCTGAGTGGAAGTGGGAAGTGGTGACAATGGATTTCATCACAGGATTTCCCAGAACCGACAAGAAATATGATTCCATCATGGTGGTGGTGGATAAGCTTATGAAATCTGCCCATTTTATTCCATTGAAGACTACTCACAAGGAAGATAATGGTGTCGATATCTATATGAGGGAAGTAGCATGATTGCACGATATTGCCAAAACAATTGTGTTTGACAGAGACCCAAAATTTACCTCAAAGTTATGGAAGGGGTTATTCAAAGGGTTCATAACAAATCTGAATTTCAGCACTGGTCATCATCTTGAGTCTCATGGGAAGACAAAGAGGGTGAACCAAGTGATAGAATATATGTTAAGGATGTATGTGATGGAAAAACCATATAAATGGGAAGACTACCTACACTTGGTAGAATTTGTCTACAAAAATGGGTATCAAGCATCACTAAAGATGAGCTCGTTTGAAGCACTTTGTGGTAGAAAGTGAAACACCCCAGTAAGCTGGGATAACCCAACTGATAGGGCAGTGGTTGGGCTAGAGTTTATCTAGGAAATGGAAGAAAAAATGATGAACATTAAGCATAATTTGAAAGCTGCCCAAGATAGGTAGAACATTTATGCTCATAAGAACATAACCCACAGGGAGTTTAAAGTGGGTGATCATGCTTTCTTGAAAGTGAAAGCCAACATAAGTTACCTGAAGATGGGAAACTGTTCCAAGTTGTTGGCCATATATTGTGGGCCATTTGAAATCCTAGAAATGATTGGACTAGTTGCATATATGATTGCATTGCCTGCATCCATGACTGTACATAATGTGTTTCATATTTCATTAATTAAGAAATATATACCTGATGCTAATCATGTAATTGATTGGAATGTGATTCAGGTGGAGCAAGAAGGCATCTTGCAGGTGCATCCGGTCCACATATTGGACCGGAAGAAAAAAAAAAACTCTGGAATTGAGCCATAGGGCTTGTAAAGGTCCAGTGGACTTGCTACGGTCCTCAAGACACGATGTGGGAGCATGAGGATGCTATGCGGGCAAAATACCCACATATTTTTGAAGATTTTGAAAATATTGTTGATGTTGTGTAAATAAGTTGCACTGAGGACAATGCAAAAATAAGGGGAGGGGATTATCATATCCCCAAGGATGAGCCCAATTTGTATTTATGAATTGTAAACATGTTTTGTAGACTGGTGAGCCAAGCAATTACAAGATGGTAAGCTTATGTATTATTAGGCCGGAGAGCCTAGGTGTTAAAGTCCAGGAGCCTGTTTTTGTACATGTAACTATTCATATCAGTAATATAAAAACATCGTTGTGTGTAGACCAACCGCGAAGAAAGAGTGATTGGGGACTAAGCTTCCACTAGGCTGGGTAAGGGAGAGGGCGATGAGAGGTTGGAAAGAGGGGCTAAGATTAAGGGCTTAAGTTCAAGAGAATAGTAATTTATTATTAGTCACAAAATTGATTAGAAAGATATGTTTTTATCCTAAGTTCTTTTGGAGCACAGGTGACTTCCATATGGAAGAGAACGTGCTTCATGGGTGACATATGTCGGCTCAAGCACATGAAATTTAGGCTGGAAAGTCATCTTGTTGGGGGGTTCACTTCCCATTCTGCTATCCTCTCCTAACTCATTTGGCCTTTGTCGACAACCTTTGCATATTCACACACCTCTGAAACTGCTAACAAGGAAAAGTCGACCTATGTTTTCCTGTGAACCTAGCCTATATGCACTTGCCAAAACCGAGTTGTACTCCGCCTTACCTAATTTCTAGTTGTTGCCATTCCATGAGCTATATTGAATCTTTGTTTTTGTCCTCACCTTGTTGGAACTGAGTTGAAGATTGGTTGAAGAGGTGAGTTCTCAGGCCCATGGTTGAAGAGGCAGGTTGTCAGGTCTGTGAGCAGCTCTCTCTAGGTGAGAGAGTTTGTTGGGAAGCGATTTTCTCCTAGAGAGAGTCTAACACCAGCTACAGAGCTCTGAGAATTCCTGATCTAACCTATTGTCGAGACCCTGAAAGGGGAGGTGGAGTAGTCGATGGACAATGGAACAATGAAGGTGCATATTCTTGGGGTGGAACATGCATGTAGGGAATGAGGGTCTGTGAGTAGTGGGTGTAAGAAGGCTCCTAGAGAGAATCCTTCCAGTTGCACTGTGGAGTTTCTTGTAACCTCAACCTAGTCTAGGATTTCCTTTCCCTGGGTGGAGCTTAGTCCCAACTCAGGGGTGACCCACTGCTGAGCATGATGAGAAACGTGGTCTAAGGCTGGGAGGTTCATGGAAGGCATGCACGTAGTTGGTGTGCTTCAATTGAAAGATGAGTATCTATTCCTATGATCATTTACATGCTGTGTATATGTACATGTGTTATAATTGATGAATATTGCATGTATATGATGTTATATTATGGGTTTCCCCTGTGAAGTACTACATGTATGATTTTGTTGTTATTTCCACATTAATATATGTATGAAAATAATACATTGTCTGTTTAGATTTATATTTATATGCATATGACAATTGTCATTTCTATGAGTAGCATGCATCGTCCTGGGTGGTCAGGGTGTGTACAAATTGGTATCAGAGCTAGTTGAGCTAAGTAAAGTGTGTAAGAAGTGGTGTTTCTCGGCCTGTTGGTGGCTGGGGATGTTACATCGATGGTCGATGAAGCACAAATCAATGGTCATGAATGATTCCTATTTGAGATTGATGGTGCAAATCACACTTAGGAAAAATTGTTCCACAGTTTAAAAAAAAAAACTCGAAGTCTGGAGCCATTTTCGTATTTTGGCCATAAATGGAGAAAATTAAGTCAGATTGAGATGAAAATTAAGGGTTTTTTCTGCAACAATGATAACCACAAAAGTTCCAGAGAGGGCCATTTTCTATTTCTGCTTGGATTTGTATGGAATTGCAAAATAGTGGTTTCTAAATATCTGGGTCCACATCATTGGAAGAGGTCCAGATTAAGATGAAATTTTTGAAGAGATTCCATAAATCAGACACATACATAATGCACGAAGGCACTGAATAATTCATAGGGGGATTGGAATGGGGATGCAAAAATAGGCGAAAATCCACTATTCCGAGCTACTTTTTGGCGATTTTTGAGATTTCCAGAAGAGGAAAAGTGACCCCAGATCACAAAACCAAAAAACATTATTTACTCAACTTTTTGTATAATCATTAAAGAAAACAACTTTGTTTTAGTGATTTTTTTCTAGAAGTGCACAGATGGTGAGATAGCTAGTTTAGCTAAAAATTCCAAGTCTTAAAACATGAGTGAAGAAGGACAAAGTCACAGATTCCAGATTGTTGCAATTTTTTACTAGATAATCAAATTGAAAATATAAGAGTTGATATTAATTCCTTGTCATTATTTTTACCTATGTCACATACCAAAATTTCTCTAGTTCCTGGTATATTTTCATCTAAAGTTGACATAAGTTAGCACTTCAATAAAATTACACGAGTGGAGAAATTGCATAAATGGGGTGAAAGTAACTTTTTCAGGAAGCCATAAATTTCAATTCAGAGATCAGATTGGGGCATGGGTATATTCATTGGAAATATGATTCATAGGAGAATAACCTTGAATTATTATAATTTGGAGAATGATCAACGGTCTAGATTCGTCAAGGAATTTTGTCAAAATTTCTAAGTGTTGAAGATCACCAATAAATATCGTCGATGGCTGATGGATCGAGGATCGACGAGTTTGGAGAAATGTTTAAATTTGGGTAGAAAACATTTGAGATCGCCAATGGACGATGGATCAGGGATCGACGAGTTTGGAGAAGTGTTGAAATTTGGCTAAAGGACATCTATGATCGTCGACGACTGATGGATCGGGGATGAACAAATTTGGGTGAAGTTTCATTCGACAAAAATAAATATCTGACTACTGATAGTCAATGGAGAAAGGAAGGATATGATGTATCATGCCACATCAACATTCACATGTCATGCCACTTCATCCCAACCAATGCCTCAAAATGATGTGTCATTCCATGTAAACATCCATGTCATCCAACAGAGATGGTTGATGATCGATGGTTGTGTCGATTGAGTTAAGGAAATGTTTTCGATAGACATATGGGATTTCCGATCGTTAATGGTTTGATGGTTATAGGTATTGATAAAAGTGGTAGGGATTTCCATTCACCAATGAATATTGTCGACGACCGACAACTGATGGCTCAGTCAGTCGGTTGGTTTAGAGTTGTGCGCAAACTAGTCATCAGGGAGTTGGGTTGATGGCCAAAGGAGAACATTGGTCATTGATGGTCGATGAAGTACATATCAATGGTGCATAATGATTCCTATTTGAGATTGATGGTGCAAATCACACTTAGGAAATATTGTTCCACAGTTTAAAAAAGAAGAAGAAAAGTTTGGAGCCATTTTCGTATTTTGGCCATAAATGGAGAAAATTAAGTCAGATTGAGATGAAAATTAAAGGTTTTTTCTACAACAATGATAACTACAAAAGTTCCAGAGAGGGGCATTGTCCATTTCTTCTTGGATTTGTAAGAAATTGCAAAATAATGGTTTTTAAAGATCTGGGTCCACATCATTGGAAGAGGTCCAGATTAAGCTAGAACTTTTGAAGAGAGTCCATAAATCAGACACAAATAACCCACAAAAGCACTGAATAATTCCTAGGGGGATTGGAATAGGGATGCAGAAATAGGCAAAAATCTTCTATTCCAGGCCACTTTTTGGGGATTTTTGAGATTTTTAGAAGAGGAAAAGTGAACCCATATCTCAAAACCAAAAAAAATTTTTACTCAACTTTTTGTATAATCATTAAAGAAAAAAAATTTGTTTTAGTGAATTTTTTCTAGAAATGCATAGATGGTGAGATAGCTAGTTTGGCTAAATATTCCAAGTCTTGAAAAATGAGTGAAAAATGACAAAGTCGTAGATTCCAAATTGCTGTAATTTTTTTACTGGAGAATCAAATTGAAAATATAAGAGTTGATATTAATTCCTTGTCATTATATTTATCTATGTCACATACACACATTTCTCTATTTCTTGGTATATTTTCGTCTGAAGTTGACAGAAGTTGGCACTTCAATAAAATTACACCAGTGTAGAAATTGCATAAATGGGGTGAAAGTAACTTTTTCAAGAAGCCATAAATTTCAACTCAGAGATCATATTGGGGCGTGGGTATATTCCTTGGAAATATGATTCATAGGAGAATAACCTTGAATTATTATAATTTGGAGAACGATTGACGGTCTAGATTAGAACATTTTTGTCGAAATTTCTAAGTTTTGAAGATAACCAACAAAGACCATCAATTGTTGATGGATCGAGGATCAAAGAGTTTGGCAAAGTATTGAAGTTCGTTGTAACAACCCTAGTTAAATAAATGCATAGGGATTAGTAAGTAAAATGAATTAAATAATTAATTACTATTATTAATACTAATCATTGTTTAATTAAAACCATATTAGGACAATTAATTATCTAATTCATTTTACTTAATAATCCCTATGCATCTATTTAACTAGGGTATAATGTTATACACTTAAACTTTTAAGATGTATGAACCTT
>ML781616.1:223271-246497 GCA_009831015.1 Picea engelmannii | reverse complement strand
TTAATGTTTTCCCTTCTAAAAAGAAAATGTGTATATATGAATATTCATAATTACGTAACTAAACCACAGTTGTCTAAATAAAATTGTTGAACTGGATAATTGTAATTAAAGGATTTCACAAACATTTGATTGGTTTATTGTCTCTTATAAAAGACTAGTCTTGTTGATTGGAATGGATGCCTACATAAATTACTAAAGGGTGATAGTTATTGATTATTAGTACATGTCTGAGACTTGTATGTACTAGTTACACATGCATTTCTTGTACATGTACACTAGTATGTATGAGTTTTCTTGACTTACTTACTAATAGTGTCGGTTAATTGTTATGAAGGCGTGAATTATGTTTCTTTTCCTTTGTACCATGAGATACCTTAACTTCAGGATGAAGTTTCCTAAAGGGTGGGTGTATGTAACAACCCTAGTTAAATAGATGCATAGGGATTATTAAGTAAAATGAATTAGATAATTAATTGTCCTAATATGGTTTTAATTAAACACTGATTAGTATTAATAATAGTAATTAATTAATTATTTATAACTTTTGATTGATTAATTAAATTTGGTCCCTACACATGGTATCAGAGCCCTGGTTCAAAATCTAGAGCCAAGGGCCTACCTACCCACCCAGAAATTTAAACAAACCCCACCTAGAAATTTAAACAACCCTGAAACCCTTTAATTAGGTATAAATCTGAGCTCCAAGCTCTAGCTCCACCTAACCTGCAAGCCAAGCACACAATTGTTTTAGTATATATGCAGATATATATATATATATATATATATATATATATATATATATATATATATATATATATATATATATATATATATATATATATATATATGTTGCTTCTTAAATAAAGAAAACAAAAAAAAGTGATGTATGCGCACAAGCAAATTGAAATGCTTGTGGTTGTGAAAACAAGAACTTGTGGGATTTTCTATAACTCAGAATGTTTTGAAAGCCTTGGCTCTGTGAAAAACTTTGATTGTACTAAATTCAAATTAACTAAATTTCATTCTGGCATTTTTAGAGGAAATAACTCTAAGAAGTGAATATCGATGAGATCAAAGTGGAATTAAGGATTTGATACCTTTGGTGAATTGGAAGTGGTTGGTTGTACAACCTCTTCTCCAACTACTAAATTGAATGAGGTTGCAGGTCATAAGTACTGCAGTTACTCTTAGTTGGAGATTTTCACCGCATTTGGACACCAAGGGAAATACACTCTCGTTTCTTCATCACTATGGTCAAAATAAATGTGGTTAAGGATAAGATAATAAAGGAGGGGATAAGGTAATTAATGGAGGGGAGGAGAGTTGGTGAAGGGGGAGATATGATGGGGAAGAGTCCTACGAGAGAGGGGATTATTATTATGAAAATTGAGGGAAGGATCATTATGGGCAGGAGGTCTGTATTTTTGAGGTCTGTATTTATGTTGGACATCTTTTGGTTTTGAGGGGTTGGGTTCTGGAGTTTTGGTGAACCATTGCAGGGGGCATCGGGTTGCTAGGGGTTTTGGGCACGAGGGCCAGAATTCCTTTCAGTATCCTGGAGCTAGGGAGCCAGACAAGCTACTCCTAGTTGTATGGGAGGTTAGTCAGTTTGGGCAGGGTTCGGTCAGTGCATCGGGTTGGGCAAGGAAGTAGGGAAAGGACAACCAGATCAACGGGGGAATTAGCACCAGAAAGAGGTAATTTATTTTATTCTGTTAAGTAATTCTTATTCTATTATGAAATTGTTGTTCATTAATTAATTTAACATGCTTATATGCTGAATGAAAGAAATTATTGAGTTTTTCTGCGTAGAAGTAATCTTATCTGTCAAATTTATGGATTTTTTTTAGACTTATTTAAAATTAGTCCTTACATTCATCCAGAAAAAAATTGATATCACCAATGGCCGATGGATCAGGGATCAACAAGTTTGGAAAAGTGTTGAAATTTGGCAAAAGGACATCTGAGATCGTCGACGGCTGATGGATCAGGGATCAACGACTTTGGGTGTAGTTTCATTCAACCAAAGGAAATCTCTGACTATCGATATTCATTGAAGAAAGGAAGGTGATGATGTGTCATACCACAAAAACATCCACATGTCATGCCACATCAACCCAATCGATGCCTCAAGATGATGTGTCATGCCATGTCAACATCCACATAATCCAATCGAGATGGTCGATGACCGATGGTTGGGTCTAATGAATTGAGGAAATGTTTTTGACAGTCATATGGGATTGTATATCATTAATGGTATGATGGTCAGGCATCGGTCAAAGTGGTAGGGAGATCCATTCACCGATGAATATTGTCGATGGCCGACGACCGACGACTTGGTCGATCGATTTGGAGTTGTGCGCAAACTAGTCGTCGGGGAGTTGGACTAATGGAAAAAGGAGAATGTTGGTCGTCGATGGAATATGAAGTACAAATCAACCATCCAGAATGATTACTATTTGAGATTGATGGTGTAGATTGTAGATCACACTTAGGCAAAATTGTTCCACAATTAAAAAAAAAAAAAAACCCGAAGTCTGGAGCTATTTTCATAGTTTGGCCATAAATGGAGCTAATTAAGTTAGATTGAGATGGAAATTATGGGTTTTTTTCCACAACAAGGATATCTAAAAAATATCTAGAGAGGGCCATTGTCCATTTCTTCTTGGATTGTCTGAAATTGCGAAATAATGGTTTTTAAAGATCTGGGTCCACATCATTAGAAGAGGTTAAGATTAAGATGAAACTCTTGAAGAGAATCCATAAATCAGACACATAAATAACCCATGAAGGAATTGAATAATTCCTAGGGGGATTGGAATGGGGATGCAAAAATAGGCCAAAATCCACTATTCCAGACCACTTTTGGGGGATTTTTGAGATTTTCAGAATAGGAAAAGTGACCCAAGATCACAAAACCAAAAAACATTGTTTACTAAACTTTTTGTATAATCATTAAAGAAAACAACTTTGTTTTAGTGAATTTTTTATAGAAGTGCATAGATGGTGAGATAGTTAGTCTTGCTAAAACTTCCAAGTTTGGAAAAATGTGTGAAAAAGGACAAAGTTGCAGATTCCAGATTGTTGCAATTTTTGACTGGAGAATCAAATTGAAAATATAAGAGTTGATATTAATTACTTTTAATTATTGTATCTGTGTCACATACAAACATTTCTCTAGTTCCTGGTATAATTTCGTCTGAAGTTGACAGAAGTTGGAACTTCAATAAAATTACACCAGTGGAGAAATTGCATAAATGGGGTGAAAGTGACTTTTTCAGAAAACCTTAAATTTCAACTAAGAGATCATATTGGGGCATGGGTATATTCCTTGGAAATATGATTCATAGGAGAATAACATTGAATTATTATAATTTGGGTAATGATCGACAATCTAGATTTGTCGAGGAATTTTGTCGAAATTTCTAAGTGTTGAAGATCACCAACAAAGATTGTTGATGGCCAATGGATCGAGGATTGACGAGTTTGGAGAAGTGTTGAAGTTATTTGAGACAAAATTTGAGATCGCCAATGGATGATTGATCAGGGATCGACGAGTTTGGATAAATGTTGAAATTCGGCCAAATGGCATATGAGATTGCTGACGACCGATGGATCAAGGATCAAGGACTTTGGGTGAAGTTTCATTCAACCAAAGGAAATCTCTGACTGTTGATATTCGATGGAGAAGGGAAGATGATGACATGTCATGCCACATCAACATCCACATGTCATTCCACATCAGCCCAGCCGATACCTCAACATGATGTGTCATGACCGACGATTGGGTCAACTGAATTGAGGAAATGTTTTCGATAATCATATGGGATTGACAATCATCAATGGTCTGATGGTTGGATGTTAGTATAAGTGGTAGGGAGTTCCATTCGTTAATGAATATTGCCGACGACCGACGACTCAGTCGACTGCTTTGGAGTTTTGCGTAAACTGGTCGTTGAGGAGTTGGACTGATGGCCAAAAAAGAACGTTGGTTGGCGATGTCCGATGAAGTACAAATCATCGGTCCAAAATGATTCCTATTTTACATTGATGGTTCATATCACACTTAGGAAAAATTGTTCCACAATTTCAAAAAAAAGAAGAAAAAAACAATGTTTGGAGCCATTTTCGTATTTTTTCCATAAATGGAGTAAATTAAGTCGAATTGAGATGAAAATTATGGTTTTTTTCCAAAACAAGGATATCTACAAAATTTCTAGAGAGGGCCATTATCCATTTCTTCTCGGATTTGTCTGAAATTGTGAAATAAAGGTTTTTAAAGATCTGGGTCCACATCATTGGAAGAGGTCCAGATTAAGTTGAAACTCCTGAAGAGAGTCTATAAATCAAGCACATAAATAACCCACGAAGAAAATGCATAATTCCTAGGGGGATTGGGATGGGGATGTAGAAATAGGCCAAAATCCACTATTCCAGACCACTTTTGGGGGATGTTTAAGACTTTCAGAATAAGAAAAGTGAACCCAAATCACAAAACCAAAAAATATTATTTACTCAACTTTTTGTATAATCATTAAAGAAAAAGACTTTGTATTAGTGATTTTTTTCTAGAAGTGCACAGATGGTGAAATAACTAGTTTTGCTAAAAATTCCAAGTCTGGAAAAATGAGTGAAAAAGGACAAAGTAGTAGATTCCAGATTGCTGCAATTTTTGACTGGAGAATCAAATTGAAAATATAAGAGTTGATATTAATTCCTTGTCATTATTTTTATCTATGTCACATAAAAACATTTCTCTAGTTCCTGGTATATTTTCGTTTGATGTTGACAACAGTTGGAACTTCAATAAAATTACACCAGTGGAGAAATTGCATAAATGGGGTGAAAATAATTTTTTAGGAAGCCATAAATTTCAACTAAGAGATTAGATTGGGGAATGGGCATATTCCTTGGAAATATGATTCATAGGAGAATAACCTTGAATTATTATAATTTGGAGAATGATCGATGAGCTAGATTCGTGGAGGAATTTTGTTGAAATTTTTAAGTGTTGAAGATCACCAACAAAGATTGTCGATGGTCGATGGATCGAGGATCGACGAGTTTGGAGAAGTGTTGAATTTAGTCTAGACAAAATTTGATATCGCCAATGGTCAATTGATCAGGGATTAACGATTTTGGAGAAGTGTTGAAATTCAACCAAAGGGCATTTGAGATCGTTGACGACCGATGGATTGAGAATGAACAACTTTGGGTGAAGTTTCATTCGACCAAAGGAAAAATTTGGCTGTTGATAGTCGATGGAGAAAGTAAGATGATGAAGTTTCATTGCACATCAACATCCACATGTCATGCCACATCATCCCAACCAATGCCTCAAGATGACATGTCATGCCATGTCAACATCCACATCATCCAAGAAAGATGGTTGATGACTGATAGTTGCGTCGAATGAATTGAGGAAATGTTTTTGACAGTCATATGGGATTGTCATTCATCAATGGTATGATGGTCAAGTGTAAGTCAAAGTGGTAGGGAGTTACATTCTCCAATGAATATTGTCGACGACCGACGACCGACGTCTCGGTTGGATGGTTTTTAGTTGTGCTTAAACTGGTCGTTGGGGAGTTGGGCTAATGGCCAAAGGAGAACGTTGGTCATCGATGGCCAATAAATTACAGATCAATGTTCCATAATGATTCCTATTTGATATTTATGGTGCATATCACACTTAGGAAAAATTGTTCCACGGTTTCAAAAAAATAAAGAAAAAAACAGTTTAGAGCCATTTTCGTATTTTGGCCATAAATGGATCAAATTAAGTCAGATTGAGATGAGAATTATGGGTTTTTTCCACAACAAGGATATCTACAAAATTTCTAGAGAGGGAGATTGCCCATTTCTTCTTGGATTTGTTTGAAATTGTGAAATAATGGTTTTTAAAGATCTGGGTCCACATCATTGGAAGAGGTCCACATTAAGATGAAACTCTTGAATTGAGTCCAAAAATCAGACACATAAATAACCCACGAAGGAATTGAATAATTTCTAGAGGTATTGGAATGGGGATGCAAAAGTAGGCCAAATTCCATTATTCCATACCACTTTTTGGGGATTTTTGAGATTTTCAAAATAGGAAATGTGACCCCAGATCACAAAACCAAAAAATATTATTTACTCAAATTTTTTTATAATCATCAAATAAATCAACTTTGTTTTAGTGAATTTTTTCTAGAAGTGCACATGTGATGAGATAGCTAGTTTTGGTAAAAATTCCAAGTCTGGAAAAATGAGTGAAAAAGGACAAAGTCGCAGATTCCATGTTGATGCAATTTTTGACTAGAGAATCAAATTGAAAATATAAGAGTTGATATTAATTCCTTATCATTATTTTTATCTATGTTGCATACAAACATTTATCTAGTTCCTGATGTATTTTCGTTTGAAGTTTACAGAAGTTGGCACTTGAATAAAATTACACTAGTGGAGAAATTGAATAAATGGGGTGAAAGTGACTTTTTTAGGAAGCCATAAATTTCAAATCAGAGATCAGATTGGGGGATGGGTATATTCCTTGGAAATATTATTCATAGGAGAATAACCTTGAATTATTATAATTTGGAGAATAATCGATGGTCTAAATTCGTTGAGGAATTTTGTCGAAATTTCTAAGTGTTGAAGATCACCAACAAAGATCGTCGATGAATGATGGTTCAAGCATCGAAAAGTTTGGTGAAGTGTTGAATTTCATCCAAAAAACATTTGATATTTCCAATGGTCGATGGATCAGGGATTGACGATTTTGGAGAAGTGTTGAAATTCATCCAAAGGGCATCTGAGATCTCCGACGGTCGATGGATCCAGGATCAACAAATTTGGTTGAAGTTTCATTTGACCAAAGGAAATATTTGAATGCCGATAGTAAATGGAGAAAGGATGGTGATGACGTTTCATGCCACATAAACATTCACATGAAATTCCACAACATCCCAATCGATGCCTCAAAATGACGTGTCATGCTATGTCAAGATCCACACCATCCAATAGAGATGGTTGGTGACTAATGGTTGGGTTGACTGAATTAAGGAAATTTTTTCGACAGTCATATGGGATTTTAGATCATCAATGGTTTGGTGGTTGGGCATCGGTCGAAGTGGTAGGGAGTTCCATTCGCCAATGACTATTTCCGACGACCAACGAATGACGACTCGATCGGTTGGTTTGGAATGTTGCACAAACTGGTTGTCGTGGACTTGGGTTGATGGCCAAAGGAGAATGTTGGTCTTCGATGGTCGATGAAGTAAAGATAAATGATCCATAATGATTCCTATTTGATATTGATGGTATAGATCACACTTAGGATAAAAATTCCAAGTCTAGAAAAATGAGTGAAAAAGGACAAAGTCGCAGATTCTAGATTGCTGCAATTTTTTACTAAAGAATCAAATTGAAAATATAAGAGTTGATATTAGTTCCTTGTCATTATTTTTATCTATGTCACATACAAACATTTCTCTAGTTCCTGGTATGTTTTCATCTGAATTTGACAGAAGATGGCACTTCAATAAAATTACACCAGTGGAGAAATTGCATAAATGGGGTGAAAGTGACTTTTTCGGGAAGCCATAAATTTCAACTCAGAGATCAGATTGCAGCATGGGTATACTCCTTTGAAATATGATTCATAGGAGAATAACATTGAATTATTATAATTTGTATAACTCTCGACGGTCTAGATTCATTGAGAAATTTTGTTGAAATTTCTAAGTGTTGAAGATCACCAACAAAGATCGTCGATGGTCGATTGATCGAGGATCGCTAAGTTTGGCGAAGGGTTGAAGTTCGACCAGAAAACATTTGAGATCACCAATAGACGATGGATCAGGGATCGACGAGTTTGAATAAGTGTTGAAATTTGGGAAAAGGACATCTGAGATCGTCGATGACCGATGGATCGGGGATCAACGACTTTGGGTGAATTTTCATTCGACCAAAGGAAATATTTGACTTTCGATATTTTATGGAGAAAGTAGGATGATGATGTGTCATGCCACATCAACATCCACATGTCATGCCACATCATCCCAACCGATGCCTCAAGATGAAGTGTCATGCCATGTCAACATCCACATCATCCAAGAAAGATGGTCGATGACCAATGATTGGGTCGACTGAATTGAGGAAATGTTTTCGATAGTCATATTGGATTGCTGATCATCAATGGTCTAATGGTTGGGTTTCAGTCAATTTTTTAGGGATTTCCATTGACCAATGAATATTTTTGACCGCTGATGACCGACGACTCAGTGGGTGGGTTTGGAGTTGTACACAAACTGGTCGTCGCGAAGTTGGGCTGATGTCCAAAGGAGAATGTTGTCCATCGATGGCCAATGAAATACATATCAATGGTCTAGAATGATTCCTATTTGAGATTGATGGTGCATATTACACTTAGGGAAAATTGTTCCACAGTTTAAAAAAAAAAATAAAAAATGAAGTCTGGAGCCATTTTTGTACTTTGGCCATAAATGGAACAAATTAAGTCGGATTGAGATGAAAATTATGGGTTTTTTCCACAACAAGGATATCTACAAATGTTCTAGAGAGGGCCATTGTCCATTTCTTCTTGGATTTGTCAGAATTGCAAAAGAGTGGTTTTTAAAGATCTGGGTCCACATCATTGGAAGAGGTCCAGATTAAGTTGAAAATATAGAAGAGAGTCTAGAAATCAGACACATAAATAACCCACTAAGGAACTAAATAATTCCTAGGGGGATTGGAATGGGGATGCAAAAATAGGCCAAAATCCACTATTCTGGGCCACTTTTTGGGGATTTTTGAGATTTTCAGAAAAGGAAAAGTGACCCCAGATCACATAAAAAAAAACATTATTTACTCAACTTTGTGTATAATCATTAAAGAAAACAACTTTGTTTTAATGATTTTTTTTCTAGAAGTGCACAGATGGTGAGATAGCTAGTTTTGCTAAAAATTCTAAGTATGGGAAAATGACTGAAAAAGGACAAAGTCCTATATTCCAGATTGCTGCAATTTTTTACTGGAGAATCAAATTGAAAATATAAGATTGGGTATTAATTCCTTGTCATTATTGTTATCTATGTCGCATACAAACATTTCTCTAGTTCTTGGTATATTTTTGTCTGAAGTTGACGAAAGTTGGCACTTCAATAAAATTACACCATTGGAGAAATTGCATAAATGGGGTGAAAGTGACTTTTTCAAGAAGCCATAAATTTCAAATCAGAGATCAGATTGGGGCATGGGTATATTCCTTAGAAATATGATTCATAGGAGAATAACCTTGAATTATTATAATTTGGAGAATGATCGACAATCTAGATTCACCGAGGAATTTTGTCGAAATTTCTAAATGTTGAAGATCACCAACAAAGATCGTCGATGGTCGATGGATCGAGGATCGATGAGTTTGGAGAAGTGTTGAAGTTTGGCCAGAAAAAAAATGATATTTCCAATGGCCGATGGATCAGGGATCGACGAGTTTGGATAAGTGTTGAAATTCGTCTAAAGCCCATCTGAGATCACTGACGGTAGATGGATCGGGGGTCCAAGACTTTGGGTGAAGTTTCATTTGACCAAAGGAAATATTTGACTGACGATAGTTGATGGATAAAGGAAGGTTATTATGTGTCATGCCACATAGACATCCACATGTCATTCTAGATCAGCCTAGTTGATGCTTCAATATGACGTTTCATGCCATGTTAACATCCACGTCATCCAACAAAGATGGTTGATGATTGACGATTGGATCGACTAGATTGAGGAAATGTTTTAGAAATTCATGTGCAATTTCTGATCGTCAATGGTATGATGGTCGGGCATCGGTCAAAGTGGTAGGTACTTCCATTCGCCAATGAATATTTTTGACGACCAATGACTGATGACTCGATCGGTCGGTTTGGAGTTGTGCACAAACTAGTCGTTGGGGAGTTGGGATAATGGCCAAAGGAGAACGTTGGTCGTTTATGGTCGATGAAGTACAGATCAACGGTCCATAATGATTCCTATTTGATATTGATGGTGTAGATCACACTTAGGATGAAAATTCCAAGTCTGGAAAAATGAGTGAAAAATGACAAAGTCACAGATTCCAGATTGTTGCAATTTTTTACTGGAGAATCAAATTGAAAATATAAGAGTTGATATTAATTCCTTGTCATAATTTTTATCTATGTTGCATACAAACATTTCTCTAGTTCCTGATATATTTTCTTTTGAATTTGACAGAAGTTGACACTTCAATAAAATTACACCAGTGGAGAAATTGCATAAATGGGGTGAAAGTGACATTTTTAGGAAGCCATAAATTTCAACTCAGAAATCAGACTGGGGCATGGGTATATTCCTTTGAAATATGATTCATAGGAGAATAACCTTGAATTATTATAATTTGGATAATTCTCGATGGTCTAGATTCATCGAGGAATTTTGTCGAAATTTCTAAGTGTTGAAGATCACCAACAAAGATCGTCGATGGATTATTGATCGAGGATCAAAGAGTTTGGAGAAGTGTTGAAGTTTGACCAGAAAAAATTTGATATCACCAATGGCTGATGAATCAGGGTTCAACGAGTTTGGAGAAGTGTTGAAATTTGGCCAAAGGACATCTGAGATCGTCGACGATCGATGGATTGGGGATCAATGACTTTGGGTGAAGTTTCATTCAATCAAAGGAAATATTTTACAATCGATATTCGATGGAGAAAGGAAGGTGATGATGTGTCAGGCCACATCAACATACACATTTCATGCCACATCAACCCAACCGATGCCTCAAGATGATGTGTCATTCCATGTCAACATCCACATCATACAACAAAGATGGTTGATGACCAATGATTGGGTTGAATGAATTTTTGAAATGTTTTCGACATTCATATGGGATTTCTGATCATCAATGGTCTGATGGTCGGGCATCGATTGAAGTGGTAGGGAGTTCCATTCGCCAATGAGTATTTCCGACCATCGACGAATGATGACTCAGTCGATCGGTTTGGAGTTGTGCACAAATTGGTCATCAGGGAGTTGATCTTATGGCCAAAGGAGAGTTGGTTGCCGATGGCCAATGAATTACAAATCAACAGTTCATAATTATTCCTATTTGAGATTGATGGTGCATATCACACTTAGGAAAAAATGTTCCACAGTTTCAAAAAAGAAATAAAAAAATGAAGTCTAGAGCCATTTTGTACTTTGAACATAAATGGAACAAATTAGGATGGATTGAGATGAAAATTATGGGTTTTTTCCACAACAAGGATATCTACAAATGTTCTAGAGAGGGTCATTGTCCTTTTCTTCTTGGATTTCTCAGATATTGCAAAAGAGTGGTTTTAAATTATATGGGTCCACATCATTGGTAGAGGTCTAGATTAAGATGAAAATAATGAAGAGAGTCAAGAAATTAGAGACATAAATAACCCATGAAGGAACTGAATAATTCCTAGGGGGATTGGAATGGGGATGCAAAAATAGGCCAAAATCCACTTTTCTGGGCCGCTTTTGGGGATTTTTTGAGATTTTCAAAAAAGGAAAAGTGACCCTATATCACAAAACCAAAAACATTATTTACTCAACATTTTGTATAATCATTAAATTAAACAAATTTGTTTTAATGATTTTTTTCTAGAAGTGCACAGATGGTGAGACAACTAGTTTTGCTAAAAATTCCAAGTATGGAAAAATGAGTGAAAAAGGAAAAAGTTGTATATTCCAGATTGCTGCAATTTTTTACTAGAGAGTAAAATTTAAAATATAAGAGTTGATATTAATTACTTATATTTATTGTTATCTATATCACATACAAACATTTCTCTAGTTACTGGTATATTTTTGTCTGAAGTTGACAGAAGTTGGCACTTCAATAAAATTACACCAGTGGAGAAATTGCATAAATGGGGTGAAAGTGACTTTTTCAGGAAGCCATAAATTTCAACTCAGAGATCAGATTGGGGCATGGGTATATTCCTTGGAAATATGATTCATAGGAGAATAACCTTGAATTATTATAATTTGGAGAATGATCGACAATCTAGATTCGTTGAAGAATTTTGTCGAAATTTATAAGTGTTAAAGATCACCAACAAAGATCGTCGATGGTCAATGGTCGATGGATCAAGGATCAATGAGTTTGGAGAAGTGTTGAAGTTAAGCCAGACACCATTTGAGATTTCCAATGGCCGATGGATCATGGATCGACGAGTTTGGAGAATTGTTGAAATTCGGCCAAAGGACATCTGAGATCACCGACGATCAATGGATTGGGGATCAACGACTTTGGGTGAAGTTTCATTCGACCAAAGAAAATATATTACTGTCGATAGTCAATGGAGAAAGGAAGGTGATTGCATGTCATTCCACATCGACATCCACATGTCATTCCACATTTTCCCATTCGATGCCTCAAGATGGCATGTCATTCCATGTCAACATCCACGTCATCCAACAAAGATGGTCGATGACCGATAGTTGGATCAACTGAATTGAGGAAATGTTTTCGAAATTCATGTGATATTTCCGATCTTCAATGGTATGATGGTTAGGCATCGGTCGAAGTGGTAAGGAGTTCCATTCGCCAATTAATATTGTCGACGACCGATGGCTCGGTCGGTCGGTTTGGAGTTGTGCGCAAACTAATCATCGGTGAGTTAGGATGATGGCCAAAGGATAACTTTGGTCATTGATGGTCGATGAAGTACAAATCATCAGTCCAAATTTATTCCTATTTGAGATTGATGGTGCAGATCACACTTAGGCAAAATTGTTCCACAGTTTCAAAAAAAAAGAAAAAAAGAAAGTTTGGAGTTGTTTTCATATTTTGGCCAGAAACGGATCAAATTAAGTCGGATTGAGATGGAAATTATGGGTTTTTTCCACAACAAGGACATATACAAAAGTTCCAGAGAGGGACATTGTCCATTTCTTCTTGGATTTGTCAGAAATTACAAAATAGTGGCTTTTAAAGATCTGGGTCCACATCATTGGAAGAGGTCTAGATTAAGATGAAACTGTTTAAGAGAGTCTAGAAATCAGACACATAAATATCCCATGAAGGAACTGAATAATTCATAGGGGGATTGGAATGGGGATGCAAAAATAGGCCAAAATCCACTATTCCGGCCACTTTTTGGGGATTTTTCAGATTTTCAAAAGAGGAAAAGTGACCCTAGATCACAAAACCAAAAAATATTATTTGATCAACCTTTTGTATTTTCATTAAAGAAAACAACTTTGTTTTAGTGAATTTTTTCTAGAAGTGTACAGATGGTGAGATAGCTAGTTTTGCTAAAAATTCTAAGTTTGGAAAAATGAGTGAAAAAGGACAAAGTCACAGATTCCAATTTGCTGCAATTTTTGACTGGAGAATCAAATTGAAAATATAAGAGTTGATATTAATTCCTTGTCATTATTTTTATCTATGTCGTATAAAAACATTTCTCTAGTTCCCGGTATATTTTCGACTAATGTTGACATAAGTTGACACTTCAATAAAATTACACCAGTGGAGAAATTGCATAAATGGGGTGAAAGTGACTTTTTCAGGAAGCCATAAATTTCAACTCAAAGATCAGATTGGGGCATGGGTATATTCCTTGTAAATATGATTCATAGGAGAATAATCTTGAATTATTATAATTTGGAGAATGATGATATATTTCTTTATGAATTGAGCGGAAAAACGATGACCTGTAGCATTGTTTGACAAAATTTCTATAATATGAATAATTCTAACAAAATGGTTGCTTGCACATTTTCCATAATTAGAGAGTATAACCATATCAGTTCAATATAAGAATTGATATTCAAGAAATGGAGGAATGAGAGGGATCCTACAATCATGATAAAGAAGCCAAAGGTCAAAATATTAGTGTTGGTAATGTAGAGACAGAATCAAATGGGCACAGGAGCAGAGGGGAACAAGAAACATTAATAGAGTCTGTGAGAATTCTCAAAATATAAGTACATTGTTACAAAGAATAAAATGAGAGGTTGATGAGAGAACAAAATCATATAAATGCTCAAGTGATGCAACGCTTAAATCAGTTGCATAAGCAAACAAAGAATGGATCAGACTCAATACAAGAGGAAGAAGGCATATATCATGAAAGAAGAGACATCTATAGAAGAGATGATCATTCAAGAAGTGCTATAAGAACTCATAGAAATCACTCACCTCCTTACTCGACAAGGAAATATAATGCATCTGAAGACTCATAAGAAATCCGGAAGTGTCTCATATTAGACACCAAAGAAGAAGACATGAATTAAATAGTTTGCAAGGAGAGATGAGGAAGCTTAAGCCACCATCCTTTGATGGTGAAAGAGAAAGGGAAGATGATGTTGAAGCATGGTTTTTGGGAATCGTGAAGTATTTTCAGTTTTACAACTACTCATCCAACCTACAAGCTATAATTTCCACATACCATTTGCATGGAAAAGCTGCTATGTGGTGGGATCAACTGGAGCAAGTTGATCATATTAATGAGAGCATGATCACTTGGAAGCAGTTCAAGAGATATTTTCGGAAGGAGTATCTTTCATAGCACTTCTATGGCAAGAAAAATGCAATATTTATTTTAACTCATGTTGGGAAGCATGACCATGAAAGAATATGAAAATAAGTTCTTGGAATTATTGAAGTATGTGGCATTTATCAAGGATGAAAAAGTGAAGATACAATGGTTTTTGAGTGTACTTCCATCCTTTTATAAGGAAAATATTCAATATGATGAGCCTAAGGCCTTGAAAAAAACCATTAGGAAGGATAAGTACCTGTATGAGAAAGGAAATGGAAGAGAATCCATGCCCAAATCTTGGTAAGATAAGAAGAAAGAGAAATCTAATCAGAGAAAGAATGGATTCAAACCTCCTTTCAATAGAAAAAATCCAAATACAAATCAACAAGAATAATCTACTAAGAATGAATTGAAGAAGGAAGACTCCTCAGGAAAAGAGGAAGACCACCAACCCAATGTTGGGGGTGCAAAGGAAATCACCTATACGAGGATTGTGTTCACAGAGGTGATAAATCAAATACTATGCACAAAATCCAAGAGGCTAAAACCATAGAGGACATGGGAAAGATATATACAACCTTAGAATATCGACAATAAAAGTACCAATCCAATATGATCGAGGTGGAAGGTAAGATCATTAATCAATATGTTTCCATTTTAATTGTTTTGAGAGAAATCCATTGTTACATTGATCCTAAAATAGTGGACATATTACATTTGGAGAAAAGTAAGCTTGAAAATTCAAGTTTTGTTCAACTAGCCACTAGAACCAAAATAAGGATCAATGAGATGGTCAAAGGTTGTCCAATAAGTCTTAATGGAGTGAATACTAATGATGACATAAATATCATTCCATTAGGATCTCATGACATCCTAATTGGAATGGATTGGTTGGACACACATCATGTTGTCCTAGATTGTAATAAACTTTTTTTTACATGTCTTGATGAAGAAGAGAATAGAGCATGGTGAAAGGAATTCCAAGACTCATTTCTATAAGGGAGATTTTAGCTTTACAACTAAAGAAATGTTTCAGGAAAGGATGTCAATTGTATGCAACTCATGTGGAAGAGCCATAAAAGACAAAAGGGACAAGCCTTGAATATTTTTCAGTATTGCAAGAGTTTGAAGATGTATTCCAAGAAATACCAATATTGCCACCAAAGAGGGAAACATATTTCTCTATTGATTTAGTACCAAGAGCTTCCCCAATATCAAAAACACCTTACATAATGAGTACACCTGAATTGAAAGAATTACAAATGTAGTTGGAATAATTGTTGAAGAAAGGGTGCATGCATCCAATTTTTTCACCTTGGGGAGCACTAGTACTATTTGTCAAAACGAAGGATGGAACATTGAGGTTGTGTATAAACTTCAAATAGGTGAATAAAGAAATGGTGAAGAAGACATACCCTATAACTAGAATTTATGACCTCTTTGATTAGCTAAGAGGGGAAAATACATTTTTAAAGATAGACTTGATATCATGATACCATCATGTAGAATCAAGGAATAAGACATCAATAAGAAAACATTTACAACCAGGTATGAACATTATGAATTTGTAGTGGTGACATATGGACTGACCAATGCACCATTAATTGTGTTTATTTTCTTAATGAATGGAATATTAAAAAATTATCTGGATAAGTTTTTCATTGTGTTCTTGGATGACATACTTATTTATTCTAAGTTTGAGGAAGATCATGAACATCACTTGAGGTTGGTGTTGCAAGTGCCGAGGGAACATCGATTGTATGCCATGATTAGTAAGTGTTCTTTTTACCAAGAATAGATCCATTATTTGTGTCACATTATTTCAGAATAAGGTATAGTAGTATATCCAGAGAATATTGAAGCCATTATAGGATGGCCAACACCCATGAATGTTTCAAAAATAAAGTATTTTATGGGATTAGCTAGATACTAAAATATATTTATAAAATGATTCTCTAAGATTTCTCATCCCATCACTTCTTTACAAAAGAAGGGAATTAAGTTTGAATGGACAATAGAGTGTGAAGAAAATTTTAATTTGTTAAAGGAATTACTTACTAGTGCACCTATTTTAAAGATTGTTGACCCAAATGAGAATTTTGTGGTATGTACATATTCATGCAAGGAAGGACTTGGTGGAGTCCTCACTCAAAATGTACATTTCCTTGGTTATGAGTCTAGAAAGCTTAAATAACATGAGAGAAATTATTCCACAGATGATTTTGAGCTTGTTGCCATAGTCATGCATTGAAGATGTGGAGGAATTATCTCATGGGGAAGAGATTTGAGCTAAGGATAGACCATAGTGGTCTGAAATATATCTTTGAACAACCAACTTTGAATGCTAGGCCGACAAGATGGCTAGAATTTTTAAGTGAGTATGAATTTGAAATCAAACATATCAATGAGAAAGAAAATAAAGTTGTTGATGCACTCAACAAAAGAGTACATATAATGCATTCTACAAGCATTAGTATGCATCAATCATATTTGAAGAGAAGAATTTTAGATGTTGTAGTTGCAGATCAACATTATCTATAAGTAAAAGAAAGCTCACAACAAGAGAATGTACAACAGATAACTAAGGATTATGATATTAAGGAAGATGGAATACTTATGCATAAGAATATATTTTTTGTTCCTAGTTTCTAAGAACTTAGGAATTTGGTGTTAAAAGAAATGCATAATGTTCCATATGAATGACATTCGGGTTACTAGAAAATAATTGTAGTACTAAGAAGCCAATTATTTTGTCCTGGAATGAAGAAGGATGTTGTTGATTACATTTGTAGATGTATGGAATGTCAGAGAGTAAAAGTTGAGCATAGACACCCAACTAGTTTGCTTCAACCATTACCAATTCCAGAGAAGAAATGGGAAGTGGAAACCATTGATTTTATAACTAAGTTACCCAGGACAACAAGGAAACATGATTAAATAATGGTAGTGGTTGATAAATTGACAAAGGTTGCTCATTTTTTTCATGTGAAGATGACTCATACAATAGCTAATATTGCATAAATTTACACGAGGGAAATTGCTAGGTTGCATGGGATACCTAAGGAAATTGTATCAGATAGAGATACAAAGTTTAATTCAAATTCCTGGAGAGGAGTTTTTGAAGGATTTGGTACAAATATGAATTTTATCACAACATACCATCCATAGTCGGATGGGAATAAAAATAGAGTGAACCAAGTGATTGAGGACATGATGATAATGCATGTGATGGATAAGCCATCTAAGTGGGAAGATTACTTGCATTTGGTTGAATTGTCCTATAATAATGGGTATCAAGCTTCATTGAATATGAGCCCATTTGAAGCTTTGTATGGTAGAAAATGAAATATTCCAGTGATTTGGGACAACCCAACATACATAGTAGTACTTGGTCTAGGATTTCTCAAGGATATGGAAGACCAGCTGGTTAAAATTAAGCAAAATTTGAAGGTAGCACAAGATAGACAAAAAAGTTATGCATATAAGAATAGGACATCTAGATAATTTAAAGTGGGAGAGCATGTGATTTTGAAAGTGAATCCCAAGAAGATATCATTGAATTTGGGAAGATGTACAAAGATAACAGCCATATGCTATGGTCCATTTGAGATATTGGACAAAATAGGGCCAATTGCATACATTCTTGCATTTCCTGCTTCCATGAATGTGCATAATGTATTTTATGTCTCTTTGATGAAAAAATGTGTACATGATACTAACCATGTTAGTGATTGGAATTTGATCCAGGTGAAGCAAGGAGGAGAATTTTAGGTCCAGTCACTGCACATATTGGACACAAAAGTCAAAATGCTCAAGAATCGAGTCATAGAACTGGTAAAAGTTCAGTGGACATTCTATGGTCATGAATATTCTACTTGGGACCATGAAGATGTTACACAGGTAGAGTACCCATGACTGTTTGAAGAATTTTTGAATTTTTGATTTATGTTTTGTGTATGCACTGAGGAAAGTGGAAAAATAAGGGGTAGGGGAATGTAATACCCCAGTTTTGAGTCCCCATATTAATAATGTATTTTTTTATTTTATGAAAGGATACAATACCCAAACAATTAAAAGTGGTCGGAGTTCCTAGGAAAATGTAATATTTTGATCATTATTAATAATAAAATACATCGTTGGTTGTGAGACAGACAAGGACAAGAGTTATAGGGGGCTATGATTCCATGAGAGAGGGGATTAAGGGGTTAAATATTTTTGTTATATTTTATTTACCCATAATTTATTAATTGAGAGAAGAGGTTACATGAGCTTATTGGAGAAGGCCATCTGGTTCTAGATTTCCAAGTAAATATATAAACTCGTCTTGTGGGCTCTTCTCTATTAACTCTTTCACTCTTTTATTCATTTTTTTTCATTTATCATTCCTCATTCATTCTTGTTCTTGGTTGGGACATGGGGGTGAATTGTCGAGGAAAAATCCATTGTTTGTTGGTTGTAGTAATGACTGGTGTATTCCAACCATGAATTTGTTTCTGCATGTCTGAGATGCATTTGCATGTACTGAATTTTAATCATAGTTGTGAGTCTTGAGAGTCCCAACATGGATACTCTTGACTAGATGCATTGGATCCCTAGAAGGAGGTGGACAACTTGAGGGAATCTGTGGTGTAGAAGGGGGTCCATTCTCTTGGGTTGTGCAAGATGGAGAGAAGTGGGTTGGTGTAATTTGGATTTCTATGTTTTGAGAAACATGTGAGATATTGAGTGATGACTGGTTTGGGAAGCTAAGTGACACCTTGGAACCATCCTTGTGGATTCATAACTCTATCTCAGGGGTGACATGTTGTTGAGACTTGGAACAATAGTGTCTATGGTTGGGTGGAATACCCTTGGTCTGCAACCAGTTGGTGATTGAATTTGTTTAAGATAAGTTATCTCTGTCATGGTTTCCTTTGCTTGTATATTTATATCCGCTATGTATTAATTATTATCTTTGAAAGTCATATTTATAAAATGCATGCTTGCTAGTTATTGTTGTGCATGGCATACTATTCACTTCTTTTATGTTGTAACATGAATCTTGATCACTACATGTGACTCTTTCATGCTTCTTTATTAATTAGATGTTATCATATTTTCGAAATAAGTTTTGAAGTGCATTTTGAAGTAGTGTGGTGAGATTGTGAGTGGTTGGGTATGTTACATGGATTTTGTTTTACTTCTTGATCTTAGGCTTAAAATTCTCCATTTCTAATCTACAATCCAAAAAATAAACTATTTTTAAAACTAAATAAGATTCGTGAATATTTATAAAACTAAATCTAATAAGATAAAATCAAAATATAAAACAGAAACTAAATAAAAATAAAAGAAATATCCTACTTTCCAAGACCATTCTCTTCTAAGGAAAAGGCTCTACTCTTCTACCTTCCTGAACTACCTAGTCACCCATTCGAACCCTTACGATGATACGTCTCTACTTGGAGTGGTATGTGACTTTGTTATTTTAAAACCTATAGAGCTGAATTTTTATGGTTTTTTATGGGACATATACACAAACAAAGTAGAGCATAGTTCCTCTTTAATTACGATGGATAGCATTTTATCCTGTCCACCTATCATGCAACATGATTAAACATTATGAATCTTTTCCATCACAATACATGTTCACATGCTTTCCAAATATTCATTTCTAATCTACAATCCAAAAAATAAACTATTTTTAAAACTAAATAAAATTCGTGAATATTTATAAAACTAAATCTAATAAGATAAAATTAAAATCTAAAACATAAACTAAATCAAAATAAATAAATATCCTGCATTCCAAGACCAGTCCCCCCTTAGGAAAAGGCTCTACTCCTCTACCTTCTTGAGTTACCTGGTCACCCATTCTAACCCTTATGATGATATGTCTCTACTTGGAGTGGTATGTGACTTTGTTCTTTTAAACCCTACAGAGCTAAATTCTTATGGGTTTTTATTGGACATATACACAGACAAAGTAGAGCATAGTTCCTCTTTCATTACGATGGATAGCATTTTACCCTGTCCACCTATCATGCAACATGATTAAACATTATGAATCTTTTCCATCATGATATATGTTCTCGTGATTTCTAGATATTAAAGATTCACACTAAATTCTCTCACGAAAGTGTTGACTTGCATAGAACCCACATTGGCAACGATTACCCTGATGACATTTATGATCGATTTCACACTAGGATAAACCTGAACCTTGAAGGATTATGGAATAATTACTTGATTATTAACCTAGATTCCATGTACCATATTTCACCCCAACATGAATGGACCTTTTAGTTTAAACTTGTGGATATTTTAGAGCCTTATTGTTTTGATTTGTTTCCTGGAAACTATAACAATGTTTAATTTTGTATTCTCTCATGGGAAAACCTTAGGTACAACCCTCAACCACAATGTTGTTCTCTCTCATGTCAATCCTATGATACTTTTACCACGCATCTCGACAGAATTAGTGTTCAGTTAAAGCATCATTTCTCACTTTATGTTCTCATGCAAAACAATTATAATATCTTTGGAAAATATATCAATGGTATAATGTCTTCTATATATTATTTGGTAACACTCTATTTTCTACTGCTAATTATTAGTGCATAAATGATTGCAGGTTTGAGGTTGCTTGGTGGTTACATTGGCATTACACATTTATATGATCCTATGCCTGACCATCATAGAATAGGAGCAGAGTAGATTATGCTAGTTTTCTTCATCCCTCATTGATTTTATACTGTCAATATTTTGCAATAAATTTGATCTCGTTTGTTGTAAATATTGGTGCTTGGTATCTTATTGTTCTTTTATAGAGGGTATTGTCATGTGTTTTAATTTCCACATAAGATGTTTTCTATGAATCTTCACCTGAACAAGCAAGTGAATAAGCAAGAAGATTGATAGTTCCTCCATCCTTATTTTTTAAACAACAGATCTATGATAGGGGAGGAATCTTTCAATTATTCCACTCGTTGAAATTCCTAGCTAATCACAAATAACCCATTCACAATCAAATCCCTGTAGTCTAATACAAGGGGGAATTAGTTTCCAAATGATTTGTAATCCAATTTTTGGATTTTAAAGGACACTTTTACAGTTTTTTTGTCTCCATTGTCATTTTCCCTTAAGGGAATGAGTTTTTAACAATTCATCTTGGAACAATCATCCATATTCCCCTCTGAATAAATTTTACTCTTCATATACTAAGAATACCCAAATTGAGTCAATTGTTTTTTTAGTTTCTTTTTTCTCTTCTTATCGAACTAATAATGCAACAATTAGTTTTCCTCGACAATGCAGATCTTCCTCGTAATTAACCTGGTTAATATTTTCTAAATGAATAACAAAAATGCATTGTAGAACTATCATCGAGGTTATTGGTAAGTGAGAATGTCAAATTGTGTGGAATCACTTTTCCCTTAATCCCATTATTAAATAATTTAATCATTATTATGGCCAAGGGCATAAATGAAAGGAATTTTCAATCACCTCAATCAATGAACCTAATTTTTATTCACATAAGCCCTCGATTAAAGTTTTGATTATTATGAAAAAAATTCAAATCAACCAAGAAAAGCACCCTGCTCACCATGGTATCGAGCATTGTTTCCCAAGGTTCTTGATGGCTCACCTTTCAGTATAAAACGTCTCAAATTACTCATCCAAAGTTGAAGCCAAATCTTACCCATTATCCATCAACATCCTGGTACGAAACTCAACCACTCAAATTATTAAGAATTTCTCTTCTAACCAGAGTTCTCTATCATCGAACTAATGGAATAAGATATAATATGAAACTAAGGAGATCCCTACTACAACTTTAATGTCTCGTCAAAGAGATACACTAGTAAGGGCTCAATTCATAGTCCACAATCAGAACATAATATCCTATCTTTATATGCAAAATCCTAATGACGGTTCATGCTAACAACATAAGATGAATCCCCTCAACTCTTCTTAATTGTCTCTTTGTTTCACAGAACAATGAATCATAACATATTTATCTCATTTTAAGTTTCATGGGACTCATGGAAGTATTTTATTTAGTTTTTGTTTATGATTTTCAAGGGATTATTAATATTTGTTCATAATCCATCCTAACAGAAAATTAGGTACCTTGAAACTACCCAAATCGATATTTGACCCGGGGATCCTATAAAATCATTGATCGTTCATTTTTTTTTCTAAAGAGAACCTAATTCCCAACTAAATTAGGTTGATAAACATGTCAATAAGGGGAATCTTATCATTCAGGACATGATTCACATCATATAACCTAGCAGGAGGAACATGCCATTAAATTGTCAAATAACGTAATTATCTTTCCCTGTCCAGTATCTTTGGAATCAATGAAAAAAAAAATCTCTTAACATCATGAATATCCATATTTCTTTCATATTATCCTCATTCAAAATTATCCTAGGATTATTATCACTTTACTGAGTAACATAATTTGGGAAAATTCATCTACATCTAGACCCTACACATACCTTCCTAGGATGTGTCACCATTAAAGAGAAGTTGTCTAGACCAACTCACCCATCCTTGTTTACATATTTGGATTGATTTCTTATGTTGGCTTGTACCAATACACCTATGATATGGCCTAAAAGTCCTTTTCACTCAACCGCTCCTAAGCCAACCTACATGATTAAAGATTAATGTTGAATGTTAACCTCTCCTTCCACCTCACCCTTTGCGACAAAATACA
>ML781616.1:198258-223079 GCA_009831015.1 Picea engelmannii | reverse complement strand
CAGCTCCATCCTCTTCACAATAACATATAAAATTTGTACTATGATAGTTTTCGACAAGACCCACAGGCTAAACTAAAATGAATGACACATACTTAGCATATCAAAGAAACTCTAGTATCACCCCACTTCCCATATATCCAATTATACATATCATGCTTATTTACAAATTCAAAGGGTGAAACATAATTTAAAATAAATGGAAGTTGAAATAACCATTAATGGTGTGGGAATTATAAGTAAACTTGTTGGGGCTATGGACGCTTGCTGGCAGCAAGGCAATGCTTATATGATACCGAGGAAACTTCGCCAAGGGTATGGATGCTCACTGGAAATGAAGCAATGATGGGAATAGAGAGATGAGGAACACACTTGTGTATGAACCTGCTTATAAATAAAATATCATCACTCACCGTTGAGACAAAACTGAACAAAGTACTCATTTAGTATAAAAATTACTTCATATACTATCTCACTGAAAAGGATATGTTAGATAATTTTGCGTGGTATAAGATCATATATTTTGAGAATTCGACATTCATGTGGTTCCCATAATTATTATTAATCTTACAGTCAGATATAAAACTAGAATTCGAAATTAATAATGACATAGATAACTAGTTCTTCAATGTGTTGCCAGTTGTTGTATCCACAAAAAATCCCCCATTTCTCTTGACCGTAGTAGTAGGTAGCATATATTGTATGGTGATGTATCTCGACTTACCATCATCTCTTAAAACCACCCATGGTATGTTCATAATAACTCAGATTTGGAAACAATTCAAAGCTAACTTGCCAAATCTATGATTAAGTTGAAGTGGCATTTTTAGCCCTCGTATCGAGATATCTATATTCTTGGTGATTCAAAGTTTGTAATTGAAAATACTTCAATTTGGGGCATGATCCTCCCTTCCAAACCAATTCATAATGTTTTTTTCATGTACCATAGTGTCGATTTCTCCTACAACCGAATTCCTATTGGTTACCTTTTGTTCAATCAATTTTCACCAACTAATATGGGGCTGATCATATCAATCACAAAACCCCCCTAATCAATCTATGCTCTTCCCGAGTATCCATAAGAGAGAAGGGGGGGAGTATCTAAATATGATCAAGAAGGGATACTCTATTATAACCAACATGTACCCTCTAAATATACAAGACAAGTCAGATTCACCTATCACCTATATGTTGGACCCAAACCTCGCAGTATTTTACATGTACTCCACATTCAAGTAACAGTAAAAGGCCATAGTTGTGACATTAATATTAAATTAGGATGAAAAAGGAGGAAACTATGTCATATGTCACACTAATGATGAGAATACACTCTAAGCAATACTAAATGTTCACTTGCAAAGTAAGAACATACTCCAATAACGAGAGACAAAGACATGAACCCCACAAATTGGATATCAACAAGATCACCTAGAATGGGAGAGTAATTTCATAAATCAACCATGGACAAGTTCTCCTGTGGGATCAGAGGAACCATGAATAGGTATACCTAGAATCATTTTCATTGGTTCACATCTCCAGGTATGCAACCATTTTCTAAACACTATGTAACCTACATGTGCCTATTACCGTGACCTGCGACCTACGAACACGACTATTGTTGGTTGTGGTAACACAACCTTGAAAAATTTTCCCAAGAGGTCTAAGCCATAATCTTCTGAAAACCCATGAACCCGCAAAATATGTAAGATCTAAGGTTGTGAATGTCCTTTGTGAACCCCACCACAATAGTTCCATCATTTTTTACACTTACCTGTGCAGATTCATCTACCATGAAATTAACAATGCCCCAAAATATTATTCCATCTCTGCACCGCAAACCAATGTCCCTGTAATACTATGAAATCCTCCCAAGATCGCACCACAAGAAAAACCTTTTTGAGAACATCTTTTTGAATACTTAACCTCAAAATCGCAGACCGCATGGTTATCCATTTTTGAAAAAATCTATGTGGGAGACCTTTCATAGGTTTCCCTTTTCTGAACATTAATGCATCAAACCTTGTTATCCCAAAACCCAACGACCCTTGTTTTCCCTTCTTATCTTGAGAGTAGGCATTCACAGTTGGTTTATTTCTTAGATCTGTGGGAGTTAGATTTCCTCCTTGGTTAGTGCTTGTTGTAGGATTTTCTACTGATTTCAATGCTTGTAACAGAAAGTCCTTTTGCTGAGGGATTATACACATGTCCATGACTGATATATTTTCCTTCAACTTTTTCAAGTCTTCTACTATGTTGTAGTATAGCTTGGGAAATTCTCGCGTATGTATGCTTATAGGATTTCTTCGGGGAATAAAAGGTGCTTACGGGTGGTCGGGAGCTAGTTTCCTTCCCGAAGTTCGGGCAGTAGTAAGATCGCTTGAGATAGTTTGACCCGTACTTCTTGTTTGCACAGCTAAGACCTTTGCGGGTGGTTCTTGAACCTCAAATAGGTCATTGGAAGGAATTGGTAGGTCATGGTCCCATATCAACATGGTTGTTTCTCCTGGTGGATCAACTTCTTCATGATCAACAATATTCATAAATGAGTTGTTTGATTGTTCAGTTAGGGAAACTTCATCTAGAAACTGGTTGGCCATCAAATTCATGGCATGCACCCATTGTGGGTAGTCTCTTTCAGAGTGTTTCTCTTGGTGATAGGTACAGAAAGAGTTAGATGCCACATTTCCCAGATCGATGTTTAAGTTGGATGGGGGGAGTTCAATTGCTTTGAAAGGTGGATTTATTTAAAAAAAGGTTTATAGGGCCTCTGACCTTTGATTCCTTCCCCTGCACTTATTTCACGTCTATGATTTCATTTGACAACTTCTTGACCATGCGTTGTAGGTATTATATGTCTCCACTTCCCTTCTTCAGACCTTGTTCTGTTTATTTCCCTAGGGGTCTAGTCAATAGGAGTGCTCTCCTGAGAGGAGGTTGAACTTCCTTATTAACTAATGAGACCTAGCCTTCTTTCAATCCATTCATTTGGAAATATATCATTTTAGATTCCTCAAAATTCTTAGCTAAGGTTTCTTTGGTAGCCCTATTCACGAACATGGAAATAGAAGCTAGGAGAGCGTTATCATATACTTTTATTTGCAACTCCTGAGTGAGTTTAGCTTCGGGTTGGAATTTGTTTAAGATAGTGATGAATATTTGATTGAATTATTTAACCTTCTCCTTTGAACTCATAGTGGCGGTCAAAAACTCAACCACTAAAGCTCCCGTGGTGGTTTCTTCTGCAAATTTATCTAGAAAATCCTTTTGAAACTTTGTAAAACTAGTTATGGATCCTAGTTATGGAATATCTTGCATACTACGTCTTCATGTTGGACATTCATCAATCTGATAGCTAGTATGGATTTTTTGATGTGATCTTTAGGAAATCCTAAGGTTTCAGAGTAAAATTTAGGGAGTAACTTTTTTGGATGTCGAGGAAGGTTATGTACTCGTCCAGGGATGGCCAGAGCATATCTGGACAACCAAGGTTGATTATTATGAGGTGGGTTTCCCCTTTCTTCATTATGATTGTTAAAATATTCCATGTTGTCTGAGCCCGAAACTGAGCATTCAGAGTTGAAACCTTCCTCGCCGGAAAATTCATCGGGCTCACAGAAGTTACCGACTGGTGTTTTGAGGATTAGATTGAGAGGGTGTTCAATTTCGGTAAGGGAAAAATCTATAGGGTCATCTACTGTGTGAATGAAAACATGGTCGGGGGTATCTACCACCGGTCTTCTTACTTGTTTTCTACACGGAAGTAAAGGGGCTAAGGGAAGTGCTCTGATTTGTCAAGCATAAGATCTTGTGATTCTTCTGAATTGGTTCAATTCCTCGTGAGGAAGATCATAAGGTATCTCAGGAATAGATGTTCTTCCTCTTGCTGCAGTGAGTTACTCATTCCAAGAGTACTCAATGTGTGTGGGTTTTCTTGAGAATCACTAGCCATGCATGTGGGTTGTTTTGAATCTACAGGCCGTGTGAAATATTGTGTTAAAAATATTTTCAGCCATTCGTTCTTCAGGCCCTCCTTCTAGCATCAATTATGTTGAGGGGTGATGCAGGAGCATCGCCAACATCAAGCGAGCGTGGGGAAAAATGCCAACGCATTTTGGCACATGATGAATTGTTCGAAATGTTTTGAAGTTCAATATGCCAAACATTAATGAAACAATTAAGAAAGGGGAATACTTGTAGAATTGTAATCAGACCTTGAGTGTCCCGCTCTCGTCTGAAGGACTAAGAGGCATTTATGCTAGTAAATGTAAGTAGGTAGCTTTGAATTCTTATATTAGACAGTTCTAGGAGCGGAGGGAAAATTGATATAGACACCCTCACTTGTATCATTGTAACATTAGCAGCATAATCAAGAGAGCATAGAGAAAAAGAAGCAGAGAGATGTGTGGAGTAAAAACCCATGTACAAAAGTTCTGGATTAATACAAAGATTTTTAGTTCAGACTCATGGTGTTCAATTTATTTTCTGTGTTTGTACATGCTGGTTGATATATGCTTGTTTACTCTTTGTTATGCATTTTCTTTGATGCGCGAATGTATGATTTCATTTTTAATGTCTGAAATATGAAGAGAGGGAGAGTAAAGAATGAGTTTCAATTGTTTCTTTGTCTGAGCAAGAGTTTTCCTGCAAGGAGTGCAGCGAAATTGTTCGCAAGGTGTGCGTTGACAGAAGTCAGAGTTCGTCTTTGCAAGCTCAGGAGAGATAACATTGTCCTCATTCTCCCTGAAGTGTAAGTTAAGCACAGGAGCCGTGCAAGGAGTGCATAGGCCGAGAGAAGTCTCAGTGCTTGCAGCATGAGGAAATTGTTGAAAGACTGTTGTCACAGGGAGTGCACAGAGTCTAAGAATTTCAAATACTTAGTGTGTATTTGAAGAAGTGCCGCAAGGAGTGTGCGCAGGAATTTTCTCCAAAGGACTTGAGGATTTTCAATCAAGCTCAGGAGGTTTAGTACCTTGAAGCGTTCAAGGGGGAGGTGTTGCAAAGTTACTTGCAAGAAGATAAGTTCCATAAGGGGATACTGTGTTCGTTTCGCAGGAGTTGTCAAGGAAGGTTTGGACGGTCGAAATTCTTCGAGGGGAATTCATGAGGTTCCGAGAACCGTCAGATCTTGCAAAGGAGCGAGAAGGTTACGGTGGGTTCTTTTCTAAGTGCCAGCTTAGGAAAAATCGGACAGTAGTATTGAGCCAACAGGGGCCATTGGATCACTCATGAAATCGCATTTCGAGGTTTCGTGAGTTGAAGGATCAAAAACTTTGCATCAAGACTCATGAGGTCGCGAGGTGCGAAGTCCTGAAATAAGAAAGAGAATATGGGTCGTCCGATTGGAATGACACGTGTCGCGAGACCACCCATATCGGGGATTCAGAAATCGGAGTTCAGAAAGAGAAGTTTTTCAACTTCACGAGTGGTGAAGCTACAAAGAAAATCAGGACCATCCATCTAAGAGTGGACAGGTGGCACACTTGCTGACACAGAGGTCGGGCCTTTATTGACCATTTCGAGGTTTCATGAGTCAAAGAACCGAGAGCCTAGAATTAGGATTCGTGAAGTCGCGAAGTCTGAAATTCTGAAAAGGTGGGAAGTTCCATCATGGGACCCGCATAGACGACGTGTCGAAATTTCACCATTTCGGCATATCAGAGGATAAGAGGTCGAGACTTTTGTCCCGAAAGTCCAGAAGTCATGAAGTTGCAAGAGAATCCTAGTTATTCGTTAGGAGGAGGATAGGTGGTAGAGATCAAGAGATCTCGGGAACTTGGAGGTTCACAGGGTGAGAGTCCATAACTTGGGTGTTCCAAGTCGCGAGTGGTGAACTCACGAGGAGAGAGGATAGCCATCGGATTCAGGTCATGGGAAGACCGTTGGATCAGGAACCCCATTGCATTTCACACATTCGGGGGTTCGAAGGTTGACAGGAGTTGTTTTCGATTGCAAAAGTCGTGAAGTGTCGAGAGTCATGGCACGAGTGTGGACACATGGTAGAACCTCAAGGTAGGGCCTACGAGATTGGCAGGTGAACATGTGTCACCTGGAGGAACGAGTCAATATTATGTTGAATTCTCGTGTCTTGGGAATTCGTGAGACAAGAGTACGTGATCTCGACAGTGAAACATGCGAAGTGTCAAGTATCGAGAGGAGCTTGTGTGAAGCTTAGCCGGTGGTCACACACAGTAGGTGTTGACAGAGAAGGGGCCATACCCATTTCACGGTCTCAGGTATCGCAGATTTGAGAAGGGAGAGTCGGGAGTCATGACGCGCGAACTCAGGAGATTGTGAGTTGCGAAAAGGAACTGTGGATCGATAAATTGTAGATTCCAATAGGGAATCGAAGGAGCTACTTCGGCTTAAGGATAATCCGAATGATCCTGTGAGCGGATCTCGGCCCGAGGGCCGATAGGTCTGCGTCAATGTGGTATCAGAGCTTGAATCTATTTGTATATTTTATATAGGGAAAGTGAGAAGGAAATCTTAGTCATGCCGCCGAGAAGAAGAGACAGAAAAACACCTGATCCGCCAGAGGATATGGAAATTCCAAGAGGAAGGGGTAGGCATGTGCAAAATCTAGCCATGGAGAGAGAGATGCGTGACATACGTGCCAGACTTGAAGACATGGAGACAAAACATAGGCACATAGCTGGTGTTGGAGATGTCAGTGATTCCAAAAGTGAAAATGAAGTTGGACATGAAGGAGAAGAAGTCACAACAGAAGATGCAGGAAACGAACGCCAGATCAGGGTTGTTGCAAGAATGGGTGCTAATGCAAAAATGGATATTCCAGTATATGAATGAAACCTGGATGCTGAAGAGCTTCTAGACCAGGGATGATTTTAAGGATGGAAATTTATTTTAAAATGTAGAAACCATGGCGAATCTTACTAATACTTCATATGTCAACTATAAATGTTTGGCGATATTTTTGTAAAAATATTCAAATTTCTAAGTATTTTATATAGTTTTTATAAATGTTTGGCGATTTTTAAGGTAAAATAATTTTATCCTATAGAATTTGGGCGAATCATTTTGAAAATAGTGAATCTCATTTTTGGAAAAACCATGGAAAATTAGCCCATGAGYGAAATTTAGCCCCTAAAATCATCCATGTTCTAGACTAGATTAGATCTCTAGACACATATTTTGACTATGAAGATGTCGAGGAAGACAAAAAGGTCAAACATGCTATCACAAGAYTGAAAGGACATGCAACATTGTGGTGGGATGAGTTACAAGCTGACAGACGCTGCAAAGGCAAGCAAAAGATCAAGATTTGGGATAGGATGATCGCAAAGATGAAGGTGAAATTCATTCCCAGGGATTACCAAATTACTCTGTTTCAGAGAATGCAGAATTTGAGACAGAAGTTGATGACAGTGAAAGAGTACACTGAATAATTCTACAGGTTGAACATCAGGGCAGGTCATCGCGAAAGTGATGATGAAAAAGTTGCTAGGTACATGAATGGTCTGAGATACGACATTCAGGATGAGATGAGCATGATGACCATCCAAATGGTGGAAGATGCTTATTATATGGCTCTAAAAGCTGAAGAGAAGTTGAGCCAAAAACAAGGTCAAAGAGGTTGAGGCAGAATTTATCCTAGAGGCAAATCAGTTGCCCAGGATAGAAATCAAAAACCCAAGGAAGACTGGAAGAAACCTCAGACTCAAACTGAGAGAGGTGGAAGTTCACAGAGAGGGCAACATATTGAACAGAGAGGTCATTATGTTGATGGAAACATTTTTCCTCGTACCCGAGGTAGAGGAAGAGGAAGAGGTGGAGTGGTGAAATGCTTCACATGTGGAAAGGTCGGACATAAATATCATGAGTGTGCAGATAAGAAGAAAGAAGGTGGTGAAACTCACATTGTTGAAGCACAGAGAAGGAATGTTGAGGCAGAAGATGCTGAAGGTGGAAGATCATTGATGATGCGAAAATTTCTCTTAACGCTAGAGAAGGAGGTGGAGAATCCAGTGCAAAGGAACAATATTTTTCGGACCGCTTGCAAGACCAAAGACAGGGTATGCAAAGTCATTGTGGACAGTGGTAGCACAGATAATCTCATTTCTACAGAGATGGTAGAAAATCTGGAGCTGGAGACGATTGAACATCCGAGTCCATACAGATTTTCATGGCTACAAAAGGGACATCAGGTAAATGTCACTAAACAATGTTTAGTTGAATTTAAAATAGGAGGGTATAAAGATGAAATACTCTATGATGTTATTCCCATGGATGTTTGTCATTTATTGTTGGGTAGACCATGTCAATATGACATAAATGTGATTCATGATGGGAGGAAGAACACATACACCCTAGAGAAGAATGGGAGAACTCACATGTTACTTCCAATCAAAGACAAAGAGGTGAAACCCGAAGTAAACAACGTTGTACTTCTCATGAGTGGGAAGGAACTTCTTACAGAGGTTAAGAAGAAGGAGGAAAAATAATTCATTGTGGTCAGGAAGCCTAAAATTGTTTTAACCAGTACAAGGGTAGATGATTTACCGGAAGAGGTTCAGAAACTGTTGGAAGAGTTTGCTGACATAGTAGTGGACGAACTACCTTGTTCGTTGCCACTGATCAGAAGTGTAAGTCATCATATTAATCTCATACTTGGAGCCAGTTTACCAAACAAAGAAGCGTATAGATTCACTCTGCAGGAGAATGAAGAAGTCAAAAGACAGGTCCAGGATTTAATGGACAAAGGGTTGATTAGAGAAAGCTTGAGTCCATGTGTTGTTCTGACAGTACTCAGTCCGAAGAAAGACAAAGGCTAGAGGATGTGTACTGACTCGAGGGAAATCAACAAGATAACCATCAGGTACAGATTTCCATTGCCAAGGATGGATGATTTGATGGATTGCTTGAGTGGAGCCAATTTTTTTTCAAAGATTGATTTGAAAAGTGGATATCACCAGATTCGTATGAGAGAAGGTCATGAATGGAAAACAACCTTCAAGACTAACGAAGGGTTGTATGAATGGCTTGTTATGTCATTTGGTTTAAAAAAAACGCCAAGTACTTTCATGAGGTTGATGAACGAATTCCTGAAGGATTTCATCGGAAAATTTGTCATTGTGTATCTGGATGACATATTGATTTTCAGTAAAACAGAGCCAGAGCATTTGAAAAATTTGGCTACAGTGATGTAGAGGCTACAACAAGAGAAGTGTTGATAAATATGAAGAAATCATCATTCATGAAGATAGAGCTCATTTATTTGGGTTTTTTTATTTATGCAGACAAGTTGAGGATGGATCTAGATAAGGTGGAGGTAATTAAGAATTGGCCATCGCCAAAGAGTATATTTGAGGTGAGAAGTTTTCATGGATTGGCTAGTTTCTACAGGAAGTTCATCAGGAATTTCAGTGGAATTAGTGCACTGATGATGGACACAGTGAAGAAGAGACACAAGTCTTTTCACTGGACATAAGAGGATGAGAAAAGTTTTTATTTATTGAAGAAGAAAATCATGGAACAACCAATTTTGGTGTTGCCAAATTTCAAAAAGACATTTCAGGTAAAATGTGATGCAAGTAGATTTGCAATAGGGGCATTCTTGAGTCAAGAAGACAGGCTGATAGCATACTTCAATGAGAAGCTGAATGAAGCGAAAGTGAAATACTCCACGTATGACAAGGAGTTCTATGCTATTATTCAGGCATTGAAAATATGGAGACATTACTTAATCCCTAAGGAGTTTGTCTTATACAGTGACAATCATGCTTTGCAATTTGTGACTCAATAGGAGAAGTTGAATCAAAGACATGTTAAATGGGTTGAATACATGCAGAACTTTACTTTTGTAATCAAGCATATTTCTAGAACTTCTAACAAAGTTGCTAATGCTTTGAGTAGGAAATGTTTGTTGTTGCAGGAGTTCAGAGTCAAAACACTGGGTTTTGATGATCTCAGGGACATGTGCAGAGATGATCCAGATTTTAAGGAGGCATATGAAGCAGATGAGAATCAAATTATCAAGGACAGAAGCCAATGGATAGAATACATGATCTAGGAGGGATTACTGTTTAAGGGTAATCGACTTTGTATTCCAAAATGCTCCATGAGGGAGAATCTGTTGAAGGAGAAACACAGTGGAGGATTGGCTGGGAATTTCGGTCATGACAAGATGTTCTCAAATATAAATGATTCATATTTTTGGCTAGGAATGAGAGCAGACGTCAAAAGATTCATGGATAGATGTAGAATTTGTCAGCATTCAAAAGGGAAGAGGCAGAATGCAAGCTTTTATCAACCGTTACCCATACCTGACAGGTCATGGGATGCAGTTAGCATGGACTTCATATTGGGGCTGCCGAGAACACAAAGAGGGTTTGACTCAATCTTTTTGGTGGTGGATAGATTTTCTAAGATGGCACACTTCATACAGTGTTAGAAAACTAGTGACACAACTCACATTGCGAATCTATTTTTCAAAGAAGTCATTCGACTTCATGGCTTACCAAGGAGCATAGTTTTGGTTCGAGACACCAAGTTTGTGGGATACTTCTGGAGAACCTTATGGAAAAATCTAGGAACAAACTTATCGTTCATTTCAACTTATCATCCTCAGACGGATGGACAGATAGAAGTTGTGAACAAAAGTTTGGGAGACTTGCTGAGGAGCTTGGTGATAGAACACCACAGTCAGTGGGACAATATTCTGCCACAGGTGGAATTTGATTATAATGATTCAATCAACAAAAGAACAGGGCAGAGTCCATTCCAAATTTTTTATGGGATGCAACCAAGAGGAGTTTTGGAATTGAGAGATTCAGAACATAATGCAACTAGGAGTGCTAGTGCAGAGGATTTCGAAGAGACGATGAAGGAATTTCATAGCCAGGTGAAGGAGTGATTGCAGAACTCGAGCCATGAGTATAAGCGCAGAGTAGATCAACACAAGAGATAACTTCAATTTGGGGTTGGTGATTTGATTCTAGAACATCTGAGGAAGGAAAGATTCCCGAAGGGGACATATAACAAACTGAAGATGAAGAAGATTGGACCATGTAAGGTATTGAAGAAATTTGGGGCAAATTCTTATGAGATTGAATTACCCGATGGGATCAAAATTTATCCCATATTCAATGTCTCAGATTTGTACCCATACAAAGCTGAGGAAGCAGGAACAAGTAATGAACAACTAGAGGTTCAGTGGACTAAACAGATGCTAGTTGCAGAGAAACCACAAATGGAAAGCATACTGGACAAAAGAGTTAGTAAGAGGACCAGAAGAAAGGAATATTTTGAATAATTAGTCAAGTGGAAGGGACATCCAGTTGAAGATGCTAGTTGGGAGAGTGAAGCAGAGATTCAAAAGCATGGACAGACTGTGCGAGATCTCATGGATAGGAGCCCATGAAAATTTGTAGGCGAGGGAGTATGATGTAGGAGCATTGCCAACATCAAGCGAGCGTGGGGAAAAATGCCAATGCATTTTGGCACATGATGAATTGTTCGAAATGTTTTGAATTTCGATACGCCAAATGTTAATGAAACAATTAAGAAAGGGGTGTACTTGTAGAATTGTAATCAGACCTTGAGTGTCCCGCTCTCGTCTAAAGGACTAAGAGGCATTTATGCTAGTAAATGTAAGTAGGTAGCTTTGAATTCTTAGATTATATAGTTCTAGGAGCGAAGGGAAAACGGATATAGACACCCTCACTTGTATCATTGTAACATTAGAAACATAATCAAGATAACACAGAGAAGAAGAAGCAGAGAGTTGTGTAGAGTAAAAACCCATGTACAGAAGTTCTGGATTAATACAAAGATTTTTAGTTCAGACTCATGGTGTTCAATTTCTTTTCTGTGTTTGTACATGTTGGTTGATATATGCTTGTTTACTCTCTGTTATGAATTTTCTTTGATGCACAAATGTACAATTTCATTTTTAATGTCTGAAATCTGAAGAGAGGGAGAGTAAAGAATGCGTTTCAATTGTTTCTCTGTTTGAGCAAGAGTTTTCATGCAAGGAGTGCAACGAAATTGTCCACAAGGTGTGCGTTGACAGAAGTCAGAGTTCGTTTCTGCAAGATCAGGAGAGATAACATTGTCCTCATTATTGCTGAAGTGTAAGTTAAGAACAGGAGACATGCAAGGAGTGCATAGGCTGAGAGAAGTCTCAGTTCTTGCAGCCTGAGGAAACTGTTGAAAGACTGTTTTCATAGGGAGTGCACAGAGTCTAAGAATTTCAAATACTTAGTGTGTATTTGAAGAAGTGCCACAAGGAGTGCATGCAAGAATTTTCTCCAAAGGACTTGAGGATTTTCAATCAAGCTCAAGAGGTTTAGTACCTTGAAGCGTTCAAAGGGGAGGCATTGCAAAGCTACTTGCAAGTAGATAAGTTCCATAAGGGGATACTGTGTTTGTTTCGCAGTAGTTGTCAAGGAAGCTTTGGACAATCGAAATTCTCCAAGGGGAATTCACGAGGTTTTGAGAACCGTTATATATTGCAGAGGAGTGAGAAGGTTACGGTGGATTCTTTTCTAAGCGCCATCTCAGGAGAAATTGGACCGTAGGATTGAGCCAACAGGGGTCAATGGATCACTCATGAAATCGCATTTCGAGGTTTCACGAGTTGAAGGATTGAAAAATTTTCATCAAGACTCATGAGGTCATGAGGTGCGAAGTCCCGAAATAAGTGAGAGAATATGAGCCATCCGATTGGAAGGACACATGTCGCAAGACCACCCGTGTCGGGGATTTGGACATCGGAGGTCAGAAAGAGAATTTTTTCAACTTCGCGAGTGGCGAAGTTGCGAAGAAAATCAGGACCGTCCATCTAAGAGTGGACAAGTGGTACACTCGCCGACATGAAGTTCAGGCCTTTATTGACCATTTCGGGGTTTCGTTAGTCGGAGAACCGAGAGCCTAGCATTAGGATTCATGAAGTCGTGAAGTCTGAAATTCTGAAAAGGAGGGAAGTTCCATCGTGGGACCTGCATAGATGACGTGTCGAAATTTCACCATTTCGGCATATCAGAGGATAAGAGGTCGAGACTTTTGTCCCGAAAGTCCTGAATTCATGAAGCCGCGAGAGAATCACATCCATCCGTTAGGATGAGGACATGTGGTAGAGATCAAGAGATCTCGCAAACTCGGAGGTTCGCAGGGTGAGAGTCCAAACCTTGGGTGTTCCAAGTCGCAAGTGGTGAACTTGTGAGGAGAGAGGATAGCCATTGGTTCCAGGTCACGAGAAGACCGTTGGATCCGGAACCCCATCGCATTTCGCACATTCGAGGGTTTGGAGGTTGGCAAGAGTTGTTCTCGATTGAAAAAGTCATGAAGTGTCGAGAGCCAAGGCACGAGTGTGGACACATGGCAGAACCTCAAGGTAGGGCCCGCGATATTGGCGGGTGAACATGCATTGCCTAGAGGAAGGAGTCAATATTCTATTGACTTCTCATGTCTCGGGAATTCACGAGACAAGAGTACGTGAGCTCGACAATGAAACATGCGAAGTTCCGAGTAGCGAGAGGAGCTTGCGTGAAGCTTAGCTTATGGTCACACATAGAAGGTGCTGACAGAGAAGAGGCCATAACCATTTCATGATCTCAAGTATCGCGGATTTGAGAAGGGAGATTCGGGAGTCACGACTCGCGAACTCGCAATATTGTGAGTTGCGAAAAGGACCTGTGGATCAATAAATTGCAGATTCCAACAAGGAATCGAAGGAGTCGCTTTGGCTCAAGGAGAATCTGAATGATCCTGTGAGTAGCTCTCGGCCTGAGGGTCGATAGGTCTGTGTCAAGGGGTCCTAAATACCTATAACGCAACAGTAGGAACCAAACCTGCCACCGAGGCCCAATTAGACTCTGTAGTGTTTAATGGTGGAATGGTTCTCCAGATCTTGCGATCCGGGCAAATGATCGATGGGATTTATGTGTGATTGACAGGAAGTTTTCTTGTGAAATCTCCTCCTTCAGTTCGAATGACTATTTTTCGTATTTTCTCTTATAGGTGGGACCGATACTAGATAAATGCTAGTATAAGCCAACTGGGTAACAAGAAGAGGAAAGACTTAGCTACTGAAGAAGGTTGAGTTTGGAATAACGCTTTTGTTCAAGCATGCAGAAAATGATTCTTACACCTACAACAAGGCTACAAGCCTAGTACTAATACATTAACCTCATGGTGTTCCAATTATTGACTGAGATACGATTATTAGAAAAAAAAATACATGCAATAAATGATGGAAAGAAAAATAGTTTCCTTAACTCTAATCATAAATCACATATTAACACAATGATTTACTTTTCATCATTAAAGATGAACTATAAAAATATTGAATCAGATAACTTATCAATAGATTCAGAGGCTCTTACTCATTACAACATCCATTCATGAGATAAAATCATAAATAATTCTTCTTCAGATCCAATCACACATGCTTTTTATGAAAAACACACGCTTGTCTATGGTCCTCTTACTCATTACAATATCCATTCATGAGATAAAATCAGAAATAATTCTTCTTCAGATCCAATCACACACGCTTTTTATGAAAAACAAAAACTTGTCTCTGGTCCTAAACAAGACTTCTCAATTAAGGTAGCTCCGAAATAGTTCTTTATAGATCCAAAAAATGAGGGTCTTTGCAACAACCATTGACCTTTTGCTAACATGCCTATCCTCTTATTTATAACATATTATTAACTAAAAATAACTATCAAGAGTGCATCTAAGTAAAACAAAACTCACCACATGACGCTTTCGTCTCTTGGTCTTCTAAGAGTCATCAAATGATCTAACTTGAGTGGATGACTCTTCTCATACTCTGAACATTTGACGAAGAGTTTCTCGCACGTGTTGGCATATGAGAACCTGTGTTGATCCATTGGGGCCGAAAGGATCTCCTTTATCTCCACTGCATGTGCCTGATAATTTACTACTTTAGCACTTAACTGCTATAGCACTATCTGAGCATTGATTGGGTGCTCCATGAACTGTTGCACTTGTCCTAGTGCCATGTTCACCGCCTTTGTTATCTATGTAGCCCACGATGAGTCTTGTTTGGCATGTAATTTGACTATGTCATGCAAGTCGACAAAGTCATCAGGTGTGTCGAATTTTGGAAGGCCGATGTATCTCATTGCCCAGTTGATTTTGGTTTGGATCGTTTCACACTCGGCCCACTTCTCTTGGATTTACCGATAAGGTTCTTGGGCCATTCTTACTTAGTATTCAACTGACTTCTTTATGAGGTCAATGTTGTTATCCCTTAACACCCAAATATTGTGCTCTTCGACGTCTCAACCCTTTTGAACCACGCTGATGTAATCAATTCTTTCCACATCTTGGTGGGACTTCTCGTACCACCTATACACTTCTTTGCACATCGCTAGCACCATCAGGGTGTCTTCTTGGAATTTGGCTATCTCTGTAGTTAAAAGGTGTTGCTCATTTGTGAATTTACTGTAGGCGTCTTGGAATTCACTTCTCAAGAACATCATGGCCTGTGTGGAGTCCTGATAATATTTCTCCAAATGGTGCATATGTTCCAACTCCTTTATCGTAGCGACCAACTCCTCTTCATATTTTATTGCTCTATCCAGGGTGGAATCTATGATCGCCATCCCTATGCTGATAAGCTTAGACATCTTGGAATGCTTGGTGCTGATCAATTTTTCCTCTATGATGATGAGGATGGAGCAATCTAGAGTAAGCCTCCTCTTATTGGTATTCCTCTTTGCAATATCTTTCCTTTTATGGTCATAGGAGATGGACTGTATATCAACAACTTTATCCATAGGTGCAGGGATTTGTTGATCTCCCCAGGTAAGAATATTTCCCAAGATTTTGATGGTGTATATTTTTTCAAGAATGGGTTCTTGAACCTCTTATGTATGTTATGAAAGTTCAACCTTTGGTTCTTTCTCATCAGGAGGTAAAGTACCGGCTGAAATTGAAGCATCATGGGCGGGCTCATTACTTACTTTATAATCCACTATTGAGACATCGATTTCCTGCTACGAGACTCCTTTTTTCTGTTCTCTCTATCCTAGCTCATCCTTCAAGTTGTCCATTTTGATCTCCAGTACATCAAATAGCTCAGTGTCTAAGACACTTTTGACTTCCTAGTCATTCTGTGAAAGGCTCTGAATTTGAGGACCAGGAGCTAGGGAATATGCTTTCTCGGGTTCCTTTTCCTCTGTGATATGCACCGGAGTCACCAAGGAATCCTCCGAACTCTTATCATCATCATATATCATTATTAATTCATGGAAGGGGTTTGGTTCCCTTGATCTCCCTGATGTCCTCTCTATCTTTGGTTGAGCTGAAATTTCCCCTAGTGATCTGGCCTGTGGCACTGAAACTTCAAGGTTATCCAACCTGGTGATTTCTTCAATTTGGATTGGCACTGGATCACTTGGATATTTTTATTTCTACAAGGTCCAGGTCATCCTACAGTTGATCGATTACTCTCTGTTCTTGTTCTATCATGATAAATTCCCTTTCTTGTGCCTCTATTGTCATAGGAAATCGCTTGTTCTACGTCGAAGCCACTAGGGAAACCTTTGTTTCCTTTGTCACCCTGATTTCTTCCCTGGCTCTGAGGGACTCTTGAGCCAACTTCTATATTTTTTTTTCTTGTTCATCCAGGCTCATGGCCCTGAACCTGGTCATTTTTGGGTCGGCCATACTTTGTACCACGTTGTCCTAGTCTTGTGCATTTTCTGTGAAGACTTCATCTTCAAATTTGTCATGGGCATACAGCCAACAGAACGAAACTTTTGAAGCATGTTGCAAGACCAAGACCTTTGGATCGTGCTTTCGAAATCAACTTTTCTAGAATCTGAACTTGAGTTGGCTTAGCCCTTATTGTTTGGATTGCACGATATCCTTTACCAAGTAGAACCCTGCATGGAAACCATAGGGTATGAACGCCCATTTTATATCCTTGACCGAGGTGGCATTGTAGCCTTGCAAGATGGTTTGATAAAATATTTATCATACTAAAATATGGTCGAGAACATGAGCTGGTAGGATATGCGGTGCTCCAGTGGCCTCGAACAACCTGATGTAGGTGTTTCGCTCGTCCAAGTACCAATGGTCTACCTTGGATATCATTTTCTTGGCTACAACTGATAGTCTCTGGAATTCCTTCTTAAAAAGAATAAAATAAATTCATGTATTGAATTCATCATAGATGAGGGAGTAAGACTTATTATACATGTTTTCCCATAACATCCTAAAGTAGACATGGACTAGGAGCTTTACAACATGCCATCTCAAATTCATGTCGGCGAAGATGTTTCTATCACACATGACATCGATCAAGTATGAAGCCATGTAGAAAGTTGGTGTCTCTCCTTCCTTTGACATCTGAGCTTGTTTTACATAGATGCTCAGTTGTTTAAAAATTATCGCTCCCTAGTTGAAACAACTACCATAGATCGCCGCTCTGTAAGCCAAGGGCATTCACACCTCTGAAAACATGCAACAATCCTTATCTCCATATAATCTGTAGATGAGAGCCATAAAATATATGTATGGATCCTTTAAGTTGGTCATCCTGCACCAACCAGTGCTCTGGTTGGTGAAATTATTGTCTTCCCTCCACCATGAGGCCATCACCTAGCTAGTGTCGTGGCGTTCGTAGAACTTCATGACGAAATTTGTATTTAGATGCTCCTTAGGGTCTCTGAGTTTGTAGTATTTATGAACTTCTACCGGAAGGAACACTCCGACACAACCACAATTTTCATCATCAATTAAACATTTATGTGTGTTTGTGTGGTCGATGAGCCACTTTAGGAACTCTATGCAGGGAAAACCGAGAGTTCTTCTTAACACCATATATAGTTATGACCATCAGATGTTCGGGAACACCTCATTTTCGAGTTCTCTTACATCTGGATCATTATGTGGAACATATTATGGGTATTACTCCTCACTGATCTTGTTAAAGAGTTCTCCCCAATGTAGGAGTTCCATATTGGACCCTGTTCTTTCCTCTGTATCTCCAAAGGCCCAAGGCTGGGTGAAAACCTTCTCCGTTGATGTATTAATGACATTTTCTGGTCTCGGAGTGTATTCCAATTGTTTTGGTGCCCCTGGAAAAGATCCTTCGCCTACCTCTGGCTCTTTCAGCTTCAGTTCCCTCAACATTCTTCTGGTGGTTGGATTTCTTGGCAGCATTATTCTTGCAACTAAAATAGAATTTCATAGACTGTAAAACAAAAAATCGGATAAAAAACATATGAATTACAACTATCAAATTTACAGACTCGAATACATACCTCTGAAGCTTGTTAAAACCTAGTTATTTTGAAAATTACGGGGTTGATACAACCTTCGAGTCGCTCGTCTTGCTCCTTCAGATGCTCCAAAATTCTCTTATGTGCAGAATGATTTCATTTACAACTGCTCAAGATAATTCAAATAGGGAAGAACTTACCATGTCACATCAACCATTCAATTCGGGTTATGAGTGAAATTTTAACAAATCTTCCACCAAATATCTATAACTCAAATTCATCATGGGTTGACGGTGGAGGTGCAGATGGTGATGTCATCTATCGGTTATTTTAAACGGTTGTTTTGATTGGCACACAAGGTAGCCACTAATGCAGTATTTGGTATTAATTAGATGCTTAAATGCTCAAAATCTGAACGTATCTAATGCTAAAACATCCCATTGTGTCGCTCTCTCAGTGGGTGGATTTGGGATCAGGGATGTTATGTGAATGTTTTCATTGATGTCTTTCTACAAAAATCTATGACACTGATCAATTTCACTGTATGATGTTTTCGTGGAAAAGTTGACTCAGAGGTGTGACTCGGACCTAGGGAACCAATAATGACTTGGGATAAAACTAGACCGTATGATCCTCCTACTGGGTAAAGACACGTGGCGTTGAATACCAGTGAATTAATTAGCATGTATTAATTGGATTTGGTACTTTCCTTAAGTTATTTGTTCTAAAACAAACCTTATCTTGTCGATGTTGAAAAAGTATCCAGGGTCAGAGATCGACGATAAACCTCTCAAGTGATTTCTTCAGATTAGCTTTCTCAAAAAAGTCCCAATGCTGAAAACACATTAGGGATCGGTGATCTGGAATAACCTTTAGCGCGGTCAGAATGTTTGTTGCGATCCTTTTAGGTTTTCCCCGAATACGATAAGTGTGTTGGGCATCGGCTATCAGCAATATACTTTCTCTCTTCGTTAACTTATATTCCCCTTGTATTTTACCGATGTCGAAGGGGAATCGTCTATTAGTGATATCCTTATGAAATACTTGATGCAAAACAAAACTTCCTTTTGCTGATGTCGATGGAGATCGACGCTTGGGGCCTGAGGTTTTTCCGAGTGGTTCTTTTCCTTCTTTGAATTACTTCCGATGCTGACCCTGAGCACGTTCGGTGAAGTGTTTGGTTGCCAATTCTTTATTCAGGTGTTTAAATTATTTTTAAGTTATGGGGTTTCATATGTTCAAGAAAACCTGAATGGGTGATGAGAGTCATGAAAATAATTATAGACAAAACATTTTCAAAATTGGAATTGAATCAGACAGTGTAGAAGATCAAGTGGTACCAAAAAAAGTAAAAATTCTATAGATGATTTTTTAGGGTGTTTTGAGTGCTCAACAGGTTCCTTCTTACAACTGTTGATATACTTCTTTGGTTCCCTTGGAGGAACAGTAAATCTGAAATCTCTATATATATGTCCAAATTTGTTTCACTTGTAGCATTTTACCTCATCACTTAATGATCCAAATATATTGTAGCTTCTATTTTATGCTTCATGAGATCTTCTTGGATAATTATTTCTCGTATATCCCTCATCGTTGCCACTGTTATTGGTATTGTATCTACAATTCACATCTTTGTGCCCAAAATTATAACATAAATAACATGAACCAAGAAAAATAGTTTAATACCCAGGAGTAGAAGATATTCAGAATGGTGTTTCTCTTCTAAATCCTTCTTCTTCTTGAGGTATTTCTATAACTAGTTGTTGCTGATACTGACTTATGAATCTTCTAGGTGGTGCAGTGTCTCTATAATATTCCCCTTGAGTCTTCCTATCTTCTTCTTTCGAGAGACCTCTGACGACTTCTGCATAGATTATTGGTTATGCTTCTTTCTCTATCATTTTGGAGCTTGAACCTTTATCTATCTACATCTGATTGTATCCCAATCTAGATATGTCATAGTAAGTTTTTTTACTATTAATGAGATTATCCAATATCCCAGTGTTATTTTTATACATGTACTTCTTATGAATATCTTTTCTTAGAGTGAATATCTCAGATATCAAGCCTTCAATGGTCCTGTCTCTTTCTTCTAACTTCCCTCTAAGTGTTTATTTAATTCTCTTTTCTTATTCTACCTGGAGTTTTAGATTTGTGATTCTCTACTTGAATTCTTTGGATTTCTTTGTTAGTTTTGCTTGGAGTGACTTTTTTTCTTCTTTTTCCTTTTAATAACTTCTATGGCACTCATCAATTCTTCTCAACATTCCAATTTTTCCTCTTCATATCATTATTTGGAGCCTTATTCGTCGGAGTCTTCTACTCCCATGAATAGTACCCTTTATGTATCATTGTCACTGACTTCATCTTTGTCACAAGAGGAGTTGTCTTCCTTGGTTCAAAATATTTTCTTGAAAAACTTATTTTTGTTTCTTCTACCCTTTTGAATTTTCTTTTTCTTTTTAGGGTCATCTTTTTCTTCATTTATTTTATTTTTCTTATAAGGACATTTATTAGAAAAATTGCCAACACCATCACAATTAAAAGAAACCAATGGAAACATACCTTTGTATTTTTCAGTTCCCTTTTTCAACCTTCTAATGAAGTTAGTCACCTCTTCATCTTCCTTTGAATCATCGTTGCATCTATATTATGACTTTGTCTTTTGTTTATCTTTCTTCTTTGAATTCTTGGATTCCTTGAATGTTGCTTCCTTTGTGACTGGATTGTCTTGCTCTTGCCTCATCTCATAAGTTGTGAGTATCTAGTGCAATTCATCCATGGTCATTGTAGCTAGGTCCACTTTTTCTTCTAGAAATGAAATTGTTGGATCAAATCTCACTGGTAGAGATCTTAATGCCTTTTTAACAATGACTTGTTCCTTTATCTCATCTCCCAAGTCTTTGATATTGTTTAAGATTTCATCGACTCATAGAAATTAGGATGCTATTTTTCATCTTCATTCATATTCAATTGTTCAAACTTGGCTTTGAAAATCTAAAGTTTAGCTTTCTTAACTTTCTCATATCCTTCGTAGATAGTCTTCAGTTTATCCCACATTTCTTTTGCAGATTCACAATGCATTAACTTGGTATGTATCAATTGAGCCACATGATTCTCAATAGAGTTTTTATCCCTTGAATCATTTTCTTTGAGCTTCTTTCCATGTCTATATGTTGAGGGAGCGACAAGTGCTTTGTATCCATTTACTACTGATCGCCAAACATCGAATCCTTGTGATTGTATATAAGTTTTCATTATTTTGTTCCATAATGCATAGTTCTCATCATCAAACTATGGTACCATAATCCTATCATGATCCATGATATCCTTCCAGTGGTTAGACTTCTTCTTGAAGGACTTGCTCTGATACCAATTGTTGGATCACTGAGAGGGGGGGTGAATCAATAATGAGCAATTTTAGTACTTTTAACCACAATATATTCTTCAATAGTATTCAAAAATTTATCATTAGCATTCAATATATCATTAGCAATATAATAATAAACATCATCACATCACAATATATACACAATACACCAAATTTTACGTGGAAAACCAAATGGGAGAAAACCAGAGAATGTTTTTCTTATATATGAAAATAATACATTAATTGGAAGAACCAACTTCCTAATTCTCCAACTACAACTGGAAGGATTATACAACCCTCTATTCTCATGATCCAACACAAAGGAAGATACCCCCTGAATTTTGTAGCTCCAACCCAAAGGAGGCTACAACCCCCTGAGTTCTCTGGATCCTATCAGAAGGTGGCTCCAACCACATGTCTTTTCCCCATCCAATCGCCCTAAAGTATAAGTGTAGACCAACTGTTGCTATCATAAACTTTGTTACTTTCACTACCACTGTCTCTATCACTCTATCTCTATCACTCTGTCTCTATCACTATCACTCTGTCTATGTCACTGTCACTATGTCTCTGTCATTGTCACTGTCATTCTGTTAGTGTCACTGTCTCATCAACCTATATATTCTCATCAACCACATAACACATGTACCATACCATGCATCAAATGTATACCAACATACATTCTATCGCATGCATCAATCATGAACCAAAGATACATCAATAAAGAATAGTGAATCATGAAGTAGAGCATCAACCATGTGTAACATGTACCATATACCATACCATCAACCATATGCATATATGTACCATATCATCAATGAAGTATCTCAAAGAACCAATGCATGTCCCTCATGCATATTCCACCTTACAACATAAATGTGCCTCAACCATATACAATCAAAACAAATATATGAACTATAAGAACCATGTCATATGTTGAACCAGATAAAAGAGTGTTCCTAACTCAACCAAGAAACCAAGATATACCATATTCAAATACCAAACCAACCATACCAAGTATGTCTCAAGCATACACCATATCATGACAAGAAGTAACCATAAAAACAAATATACAACCATACAAGTACCTCTGAAGCTGACCTGAAATAGTAAGATGTTGATCTGTAACCTTCCTTTCAGACTTTAGGGACCTGGTACCAAAATCTACTCAAAATTTCATGAGCTTTTCACATGTACACGAATTTCTCTTCTACATCCCATGTATATATTCCCTTTTATTCATTTCATCCTACATACATACGCTCTGATATTTTTTCCATCGACCCTTCTTTGATATTTATTCATTTCATCCCACGTACATACACAATTCTCGTATACCTCATAAATTAGGGTTTTTTGTAACTTTGATATTTTCGTTGTTGACCCTTCTTTGCTACCTCAGAAAATGACGCTACAACCTTAGCAAAAGATCACTAGATCACAAGAAATATAAGAAATTAATAAGTGTATGAATGTACTTGTGAATGAATCCTTGAGGTTCTTATATACTTGTGCTAGGTAACTCCTCTCCTTAATTTAGGGCTTCTAGGATTTTTTTGTTACAACAACTTTATCCCTTTGGCCAAGACTTATAAAAAATTAGGGGCTTCTTGTCCACTCTTTAGGGATTTCAACTTTAGAAGGTCATATCTCCCTAAGCACGAGGAACCACATGGTGTTCCACATCTTACTGGAAATGATTCGACATGCACTATCCATCTATGTTAGTCTTCCCTACAATTACACTAACCTTCATGTCCGTATTCTTCATTCAACTTATGGTACAAAAAACACACAGTCAAGGATTCTTCAAGGGTTGACATCAATGAAAACCAAGCTATAAACAAATGACATAAACAACAACAAGAAAGAAAATTATAAAACATATGCAGAGGAAAGAATGGAGAGACAGTGTGAAGTAATAACTTCACTTCTTATCTCAAGGCTTGGACTCAATGATATTGAACATTTATTTTCCTAACCTTTACTTCAGGAAATCCCATAGGTTGTGAAAGTTATGTTGGTTGTGGAGCCTGATTATCTTCCTGATTTATAGGTCTTTTACTTTCAGCCGTGATTATACCCCATGAAGTATTTACACCCCAGAAGTATGTACACTCTTCCACGCGGGGGAGTGTAGAGGGGGGGTACCCCCTCTGCGGGGTCTGGGGGGGCTATCCCCCCGACTGGGGGGTCTGGGGGCAAGTGGGCCCCCAGCGGGGGTTCGGGGGTGAAGCCCCCGAAGCAAAAATTGCCTTATAAAAGTATATTGTAATTTCATTGTAAATCTAGACCGTTCATTATAAGGTCGCAGATCTAACGGTAGAGATTATGTTAGGGTTTTTTTCCCTAGAAGGCAACCCTCTTTTATGAGGGAAATGTATTGCGGCTATGGTTGATGGTGAATATTGTATTCTAAGAGAGGAGACTATGAGAGAAAGAAGAGGAAGCTACAACGGGTTTTGTTGTAGGTTGTATCCCTTCATTTGTTGGATAATAATAAAGGAAGGACCTGGCAATTTCTCTGGTGGACGTAGCCCACACTGGGTGAACCACGTAAATCTGTGTCTCTCTTGTATTGTGTGTCTTCTGTGTTTTGTTTCTGCATTTGTTTTATTTTATTTCTCCACGGTCTTGTTTTTCTAACAACTGGTATCAGAGCATAAGGTAATTCGCAGGAAAAGAGGGTTCCTGGTTCGAGTGGGAGCAATGTCGGAAGATGGAAAGTTTAGGGTCGAGAAATTTAACGGCCAAAACTACCAGTTATGGAAGATGCAGATGGAAGACTATTTATATTAGAATGATATATTCCTACCATTGAGAAAAGTAGCAAAGAAGCCGACGGCCATGAAGGACGAAGAATGGGGGATTCTTGACAGAAAGGATCTAGGAACGATACGGCTGAGCCTGGCAGTGTCGGCGGCTTTCAATATTTTGAAAGAAAAGACAACAAAGGGTTTGATGGACGCGTTGGCCAAATTGTATGAAAAACCCTCAGCGTCGAATAAGGTATTTCTAATGAAGAGATTATTTAATATGAAGATGTGAGAAGGTAGGTCTGTTGCGGATCATTTAAATGAATTTAATACGGTTACTAATCAACTAAGTTCTGTAAAAGTGGACTTTGATGATGAGGTTAGGGCTCTTCTAATCTTGTGCTCATTTCTAGAAAGCTGGAATGGCTTGGTCATGGCTGTAAGTAACTCTGTCTCTAGTTCAAATACTTTAAAATT
>ML781616.1:163575-196196 GCA_009831015.1 Picea engelmannii | reverse complement strand
GAATAACAAGAGACAGGAAAAATCGCAAACTGACATTGTCTCAGGGTGAGTACACAGAGAAGGTGTTGGAGAGGTTTAGAATGCAGAATGCAAAACTAGTTAGTACACCTTTGGCCAGCCATTTCAAATTAACTAAGGAAATGAGTCCCAAGACACAGGAGGAGATAGAATACATGTCCAGGGTCCCATATTCATCAACAGTTGGAAGCTTGATGTATGCAATGGTTTGCACAAGACCATATATTGCACATGAAATGGGAGTTGTGAGAAGGTATATGAACAATCCAGGTAAAGAACATTGGGAGGCAATAAAGTGGATTCTCAAGTATTTGAGAGGTACTACTACACATGCATTATGTTTTGGAGGTTCATACACTTTTCTACAGGGATATGTTGATTCAGATATGGAAAGTGATAAAGACAGCAGCAGGAGCACCACAGGGTATGTTTTTACTATAGGTGGAACAACAATAAGTTGGATTTCAAAACTGCAAAAGGTTGTTTCACTTTCAACAACAGAGGCAGAGTATGTTGCTACTACAGATTCTAGTAAAGAGATGATTTGGTTACAAAGGTTTATGGAGGAATTGGGAAAGAAGCAGGAGAATAGCAAGTTGTACTGTGACAGTCAGAATTCCATTCACCTTGCAAAGAAATCAGCCTTCCATTCGAAGAATAAGCATATATAGTTGAGGTACCACTTCATACGATCCACCTTGGAAGATGGACAATTGAAGCTGGAAAAGATACACACTAGCCAGAATCTTGCAGACATGTTAACAAAGGGAGTAACNNNGGAGAAACTGAGTTCTTGCTCAGTTTCAGTTGGTCTTCAAGAATGAAGATGAAGATGAGAAATTTGCCAGGTCCAAGAAGGTTCAGAGTCCAGCATATATAGCAGCGGTGGAGTTGTTGAGATCAGTCTCCAAGTGGGAGATTGTTGGTTGTGGAGCCTGATTATCTTCCTGATTTATAGGTCTTTTACTTTCAGCCGTGTTTATACCCCATGAAGTATTTACACCCCAAAAGTATGTACACTCTTCCACGCGGGGGAGTGCATAGGGGGGGTACCCCCTCTGCGGGGTCCGGGGGGCCTGTCCCGCCGGCTGGGGGGTCTGGGGGCAAGCGGGCCCCCAAAGAAAAAATTGCCGTATAAAAGTATATTGTAATTTCATTGTAAATCTGGACCATTCATTATAAGGTCGCAGATCTAATGGTAGAGATTATTTTAGGGTTTTTTGCCCTAGAAGGAAACCCTCTTTTATGAGGGAAATGTATTGCAGCTATGGTTGATGGTGAGTATTGTATTCTGAGAGAGGAGATTGTGAGAGAAAGAAGAGGAAGTTATAACGGGTTTTGTTGTAGGTTGTATCCCTTCATTTGCTGGATAATAATAAAGGAAGGACCTGGCAATTTCTCCGGTGGACGTAGCCCACACTGGGTGAACCACATAAATCTGTGTCTCTCTTGTATTGTGTGTCTTCTGTGTTTTGTTTCTGCATTTGTTTTATTTTATTGCTCCGCGGTCCTATTTTTCTAACAAGTTAGAACCACACTTTGATGCCATATGTAATGGCCTAGTTTACTAAATAAGATACATGAAAAAATTATCCGTATGTAATATCCAAATCCACTAAAGAAAATATTGAATTACCAAATACAAATCAATCCAAATAACTATTTATTTTTAACATAAAAAAACTTCAATAAAAATTTCTTACTAACGCGAGTACTGAGAGGTGAGGAACTTACCTACGATAAAAAACCCAACTTCCCTATAAACTAGTGACTTTAGAAATTTAGTGATACCTTGATCATTTACTTGACAAACCAAAACAAAAATTGGGGACGACTCACCTGCAAACCAACCCCTCAGTCATCAAAACTGAGAACCCCTGAGCCCTGAATCCACTACTAGGTCATCTCTTCTTAGCCTTGTCCTCATATTTCCAAAGAAAAATGAGATATCCTTCTCTCCTTCTTCTCCATCCTTATATAGAATCTATCCATGGTAAAAAAAACCCAATCCCTAGTATTTATTATTTAAGTAATTATTATATTTTAGGGTAATAACCCCTTAAGGATAATTATTATACTTCTTTATTATTGTTATTTATTTATATAAGTAATTTTTATGAACCTTTTAAGATAATTATTATACTTCTTTCTTCTTCTTCTTCTTCTTCTTCTTCTTATTATTATTATTTATAACATAATAATAATATGGGGCATGACAGAATGAGCAAAAATACAATTATAGTTAGAACTATAACGATAGTTGTAGGCTATTATAATATGTGAACAAGTCACGATTGGGTATGCTATAAGAGATAACAATATTTAAATACGGAGTTTAATCTTAAATAGCATTCCAAAATTATATATATTAATATCATGTTGATTATTTCAAAGAAAATGCGTTGAATGTAATATGTGAATGGTTTAAAACATTTATTTATTCTATGGATTGTCAAATGTTTGGAATATCACACTGATTACTATATATATATATATCACCATTATTCGTCCATTGGATGTAGCTTGGGTGGTTGGGAGGAATGGTTGTTATCCTCCCCACCCAGGTTCAATTCATTGTAAGGGACAAGTGATGCTCTTAAATGGGTCTATATGATGTTCCTGTTGTTGAACCCCCAATATTCCGAAAATGTTCGTCCTCTCCATGTAATCTCGTGGATTTCGGGGGGGGGGGGTTTCCATGGATGTAGCGAGTACCAATCTTCGGTGTCATGAACCACATGTAAAAAGAATATAACATAGCACCATTATAATCTACAAAATATTTGTTAATAAATTGATATTGATATCAATACATTGTTTTATTTAGTAGATAAATAAATGTTTAATCATTGAATGGTATTATGAAGTTTATTGATTAACGAATTTCATAATGATGATGCTAATGATCATTTATTTCTACTTGGAATTAATTAAGATGCAAATAATAATCTTTAGTCAATACCACAATTAAAATATGATATTGAAACAATTATAACTTGTTATTCATTGGTTTATAGCAACAAGTATTACACTTGCATTTGAAGTTTAGGTTATGTTGAAGTGTGTAATTGAAATGCAATCATTATCAATTATAGAAGTTATATTAGTTATTATAAGTAACAAGGATGTGTATATGATCATTTTCAATATTATATTTAAAAAAATTACTATATTCTCTATTATCATAAACTAATACTGGGAGAAGAATTCTTGAATAGATTCGCAACAATGATAAATGTGAAGTTAACACCAGAAAGGGTGTTACATTAGCTTCTTCACACTAGAGTAAATGTAGCCTATGTTCTTGTCTGCAACTCAAAGGTTTTGTTAATCCCTAGACAATGCGACATGTTAAGCATAAAACCCCTTATAAAGCCCTAGAGATTGAGTTATTAGATTTCTAGTGTTATATTAGTAGGTCGGCTAGAACCTTTCATTGTAAAATTTCATTATAATTGTACCCTTTGTATCTTTTATATATATATATATATATATATATATATATATATATATAGAGAGAGAGAGAGAGAGAGAGAGAGAGAGACCTAGTCTTAGGATCATCTTATCTCAACTCATATCACATTATGAATTCGATATATTGTAAAAGGAGGTTCCCCCTCGAAGTGGAATGCATTCATTGAAATTTTATCATTTTTAAGGCATTGTATTATAACATTTGGTATTAGAGCATCGGTCCTAGAGTTTTCCTTCTTCAAGAAAGTCATCTTGGAATTATTTCTATAAAAAAAAATCTAGGACACTTCGGACAGTGAAATTTGGAGCTTATTTATATGACATCTAAACGTACAAGTTGTAGTAAAAATTCCAGGTCCCAGGTCGTTATAATTTTAGATATGGCCTATGGAAGATAGAGTTTTTTACTCATCCTGAATTTAATTTTAAATGAGTCATCTTAGAATTTTTTCTATAATGTTTTTCTTGGTGGATTCAGACAATGAAATTTTGTGGAGACTGAGGAGACATCTCCTAGTACTAGTGGTCCAAATTTCAGATTATGGTTCACTATAATTTTGAATATAGAGTCCATTTAATACAAGGCTTGTGACTAATCCTAAAATTAGTTTTAAAAGAGTCAGCTTGGAATTTTCTCTGTAATTTATTTTTTGTGAAGTTTCGGACTTTGGAATTTTCAGAATCCTAAGGAGACATAACAAATTAGATGTGATAAAATTTTCAAAATCATGAGGAGACATAGAGAATTACATGTCTAAAATTTTCATATTTTGAACCATTAAAATTTGTGAGATATATCTCACGAAAGTTTGGGTTGTTTACTAATCCTAAAGTTACTCCTTAAACAAGACATTTTGGTACTTTTGCTATAACTTTTTATCAATGAAGGTTCAGATTGTGAAATTTTCAAGAGTTTAAGAAGTCATATTAGAGTACTACAAGATGGAATTTCAGACTTAGATGGGTTCAAAGTTAAAATATATATGATTACAAAGGTCATACATCTAGTCATACACCAAATCAAGGGTTTGGAAGGTACATAACTTACAATTGGAATAACTTTTTATTGGAAGATCTATTTTTGGCGATTCAAAATTTGTGATAAAAAGGAAAAAGAGAAGAAATATTGTTTTTTCACAAGGAAAATGGTTCTACAAGAAATAATACAAGTACTCGTCATAAAAAAACAAACATGACTTCCGAAGAAAATGAAGACTTTGAAACATGCTAACCTAATTAAAGTACCAAGTTGATGAAGTGAGTGTTAGTATGTTGAAACCGGTGGATTTAAAAAATGATCAAGAATACCTTAAAAGAGAATTGGAAGATCAAATAAAAAATAAAATGGATGAAAATGAAATAAGATGGATGAAAATAACAATGACATGAAAAATAAGATGGATGAAAATAGGAAAGAGATGGAAAAACATATGGAAAAGAAGAAGTTAGAATTGCAAAATTCCATGTATTCCATGATATTGCATGCTATAGATGAGAGACTCCCTAAAAGAGATAATAAATTGAAAGGAAATCATGAAAATGTAGAGGAAATAAATGTTGAAAGATTAATTGTCGAAAAAGATTAATTGTTGAAAGTTTAGTTGTTAGAAGATTGGTTGTCATTGATGTCAACCCCTGAAAATTTTTCATGTAGAAGTAAAGTAATTGTAAACAGAAGATAAAAAGTTGCATGTCAAATTAATTGTAAACATAAGTTAACAAGTTGCATGTGAGTTTCATTTCATCATGAGTTCCATGGTAGTTGCATGTCATCATGAGATTCTAATTTAAAAACAAAGAAGAGTCAATTGGAAAATCACTTATGTGAATCACTTCTAAGAATATAGGTCAAAGATCCGAGGTATGTAAATGTGTTGAACCTACACATAATAGATGTATCCGGGAATTGACATACACGGTTGTAGAGAAAATAGAAGAAAATAGAAATAGGAGAGAAAGAATGGAAGAATTCTCATTAACTGAATAAATAATTGATAATTTACACATGAAATACTCTGTATAACTCAATAAATGCACATTGGAGGAGAAGAAAATGCATAATAATGGTTTTCTAGAGTGATATCAACATACACCAACATTTATGGGAGTAAACTACCACCTAGTCTAGTCTCTCGGGCAGTTACGGGAGTGAACTGTCACCTAGCTAAGTTAACTAGTCTATCAATATTTAGTTAACTAACTGAAACAAAGTGAAATGAGGAGGAGATCAGGGAATCATGCGTAATGTGCTGGTATGGTGATGATCCCAAGGACAATGTGCATTAGCTGGTGATGATCCCAATGTTGCATGGTGACAAAACCTATGTAGCATCTAGACTCCACTCAATTGATCAAACTAAAGTGAAAACTGAAGAGAATATTCTCCCTGTAGGAATATTCTTCCTAAAATATAGGAGACTGAATAATGACTAATAAACATAGGAAAAAACTTAAGAAAAATAAATCCTAGGTGTGTGTGAAGTAACTCCAACATCCCCCTGAACATCACTATGGTGAAAATAAAGAATGGGTCCCGACAACGAGGCCATGTTAGGTACCCAAATACAAAAGATACACTGAAATAAAGTGAGGAAAGAGGGAAAACCTCATGGGAACCCCCCCCCCCTCAAGGTAAATTGTATGTAAAAATAAGAACTGACAATTGCTAGGAAACTGTGTCCTTCACTCCAAGACAACTGTAGAGAGAATGGAACTTCTGCTCAGTGAAAGTCTTGGTGAAGATGTATGCGGTTTGTTCTATTGAAGGAAAAAACTACAAGTCGATGATCCCCACGTGTACTAAGTCCCAAATTTAGTGCATGTGGATCGCAATGTGCTTCATCCACTTCCTCTGAACTAGATCTCTATAGAACTTTAGAGTGCTTTGGTTGTCACACCAAATGACGATCGACCAATGAAACTCAATGCCCAACTCAATGAGAAATGGTTTTAGCTACATAGCCTGAATGATTATGTTAACTACCCCTTTGTACTCTACCTCGGCTGAAGATAGAGCAATAGAATCCTACTTCTTTTTTGACCAACAGATAGGATCAGAACCAAGAATGAGTGAGTAACTAGATGTGTACTTGAGATCAATGTTATCGCCAACCCATTCATAATCAGTGAACCCAATGAGATCCAATGTAGATTTGGATTCATAATGAATCCCAAAGGTGATGGTGTCCTGTACGTATCGAAGGATATGCTTTGCAACCTTCCAATGTAGCTCATGCAGCTCCTGCATGAACCTAGAGACTACACCAACTACATAGGAGAGACCTAGTCTGGAGTGTGTGAGATACAACAAGCTCCCCACTAGCTATCTATATAGTGTGTTGTCAACCAGTGGAGTGTCCCTACCATCCTCAAGTTTGAATCCTAATAGGAAAGGCGTCGAGGTAGACTTGCAGTCTATCATGTGAAATATCTCAAGGAGATCTTGTGCATACTTGGATATCCAATGATACCTGAATAGACTTGCTCGACTTCAGTGATTATTTGGATATCCGAGGCTTCTCCATATAGATATCCTCATAGAGATCACCATGAATAAATGCATTCTTCATGTCCATCTGATGGACTTCCCATCCATTGGATTCTCCAATGGAAAGTTCCAAATGTGTGGAATCCATCTTCACTACTGGAGTGAATGTCTCATCATAGTCAATGTCATGCACCTGCTAAAAGCCTTTGGAAACTATCCTAGCTTTGTATCTACTAATATGTTTATCCACTATGTTCTTGGTCTTATAGACCCATATACACCTGACAAGTTTCCTTCCTGAAGGAAGGGGAACCAGATCCCAATTCTAGTTCTCGAGGAGAGAGTTGTATTCCTCAAGCATGGCGGACTCCCAAAAGGGATTTCTAGTAGCCTCATGATAAGACTGTGGATCTGAAGACTGAACTAATAAAAGTTGCATGGGTGGAAATGGTTCAGTGGTAGTGAGTGCAAGAGGAGTCTCCTCTAAATTAGATCGATTCCTCCTAGTATCAGTTGGATCACCAACAAGATCCCTTGCATCTTGAAGAGTAGTTTGAGACCACTTGGGCCTCTACTATGGCTCTGCATCTGCATATGTATGCACTAACTCAACATATGACTATACTGGCTCTGTATATGGATCATCTGAATCCTCTGAATCAAAATTCTCATATGAAAAAGAGTCATCATGTGCATTCTCATCATCTCTGACAGGTGGAAGAACAAAGGTGTCTGCATGCGGTTATTGAGGTACATGCGAGACACTTTCCTCGAATTGGTAACTACGCTCAATGATGAGCCGGTCCGAGGAAATATCAATGAGTCTGTATCCTTTCACATTGTCGGGGTATCCAACAAAAATACATTATGTGCTCTATGGATCAAGTGACTTCCTCTTTTCAGAGGGAATATGGGCCCATGCACATGAACCAAAAATACAAAAGTGGGTCACTTTTGGTTTGAGGCCCCTCCAAGCCTCACAGGGGGTGTTATCCTTGACAAATATGTGGGGAGATATATTTTGGATGTAGGCTGCACAATTAAGTTCTTTATTCCATAATATATATGCAAGTGACTTTTAATGTAGCATGCAAGATGCCATCTCTTTTAGAGATCGATTTTTCCACTCAAAAAATATGTTTTGTTGTGGAGTATAAGGAACCATGTGTTGCAACTGAATCCCTACCTCATGAAAAATATTCTGGATCTCATGGTTGGCATACTCTCTCCCATTATCAGTTCAGAGGATTTTGATTTCCTTTCTTGACTATGTCTCAAGAAGGGCTTTGAAATCTTTGAGGTGTTGAAAGACCTTTGATTTTTTCCTGAGAACAAAAATCCATGTGAAGCGTGAGAAAACATCAAAAAAAATGAGCACGTACCTTTCTTTGATGATTGATGGATGTGTAAAATGTCCCATAAGGTCATTGTGGATCATATCTAAAGGAGAGGAAGTGCTCTAAGTCTTTCCTTTGTCAAATTTCTCTTGAGGGTGTTTTCCAAGAACACAACCCTCACAAATTCCTTTGGAGAAATGGATGTCTGGTAGACCATCAACCAATCCCTTATTGCTAATTTGTTTCATATATCTGAAATTTAAATGGCCGAACCTTTCATGCCATAACCTACTTCTTTCAACAGCAAGGGTAAACAGTAAAACAAAATATGGTTTAATAAATTCAGAAAATGTGTAAAGCCTAGATTGACGATTTACCTCACTGGTAGCAACCCTAGAATTGGTTTGCATGTCATAGATATCCATTTCATCAGGTGTGAATATGAATTTATTTATGGTGCCAGAATTTTTCATGTAATACACAGAGAGAAGATTGACAAAACATTTGGGAACATGCAACACATTCTTGAAGCTTTCGTTGGTGAGTCCAATCCTTCCTTTGTCAGTGACCTCGACTGGAGAGTTGTCCCCCACTAGAATAGGAGGACCTTTGCATACATCCAATGAAATATATACCTCTTTTATGGTAGACATGTGGTGTGATGCTCCTAAATCTACGATCCAAGCATCAAGAGAGGAGTTGATGGAAATCAAAGCATGGCTAGAATTTCCTTTCTTGGGATTCTCATCTTCAAGCTTCTTCTTCTTGGCACCCTCAGGGATATGATTTCCAAGGTTATTTTGTTGAATTATTTGGGTCATTACGTTTTTTTTTCTTTTTCATACATGCGGATTCTAGATGGAATCCTTTATGGAAGTATGTGCATTTCTCCCCTTTTCTTCCCTTTCCACCTTTGGATCTGGAGGAATTGTTGAAGGGTTTTGAGTACCCTTCCTTATCCAGATTTCCATGAGATTTCCTTTTTTATTTATATTTAGATTTACGATATTGATGAACACTTCCATATTGCACAATAATTTCATGCCCCTTTGGGTCTTTGAGTTTTCCCATGTTGATGAGATTGGTCTGCTCTTGTGTCAGAGATTAGATAAATTCCTCAAGAGAAGGCATCTTCCAGGTTGCTCCAGAGGTGAATCAGACTGAATGGAATGTGGATACAAACACTAATAATTCAGGACCAAGCTTGTAGAGAATGGTGATAACCATGTTTTTCTCCTCCTTAGACTTATCAACCCCCCAAGCCTTGAGTTACGAAAGTAAATCCTTATATTTTGTAAATAAATCTTGGAGATTGGCGAATCTTTTTGGATCCAATGTGATAAATTATACCTCAAGCATGTGTCCCCTCATATCATCCTATTTTCCAAATATCCCTTCCATGGTGATCCAAGCTTCATTAGGAGTTTTACAGGAATATTTGTGAAAGAGGAGATTAGGAGAAATGAGATTACAAATTGTTCTGAATGTTTCATCCATTCTATTTAGATACTTGTATTTGTATATGGCTATTGTTGGTTCTGTATCTATGTTCATGGTTAACATGTACAATCCTCTGCTTTGAATATGCACGATCATATTATCTTTCCTAAAATATAAGAGACTGAATAATGAATAATAAACATAGGAAAAACCTTAGGAAAAATAAATCCTAGGTGTATGTGAAGTAACTCCAACAAGGTAGTGAGTCGAAGGAAGAGAAGTCTAGTGAAGTGAGAAGCTTGAAGGAGTTGAGAGTATGGAGAATAAGTTTCAAACATAGGTTCCTTGAGTATATCCACAGGTTTCAGGAGGAAAAGTGCGGACATTCATAGGCTATAGTGAGGAAAAGCATGGATACCTATGAGAAGATAATGCATAAAGGCACGGACCTATGAGGAAATGTTTTTGAAGATCAGGGATCTAAAACTCAGGTCAGCTACATGATTGAAGGTATGTATTCATGTGTATGATAGGATGAATATTCTGAAGAAAACAGGAACAAGTGTGTCTTAGGGATTCATAAGCATTTGATTTGGAGAATTCTCTTATGGATCTTGGTATGAGGTGTGTGTGGTTGCAGTCTTGATGACATATTGATATCAGTAGCAACAACGGAAATATCAGATACAATAGCAGCAACAGGTTATCAGCAATATCAGATCTCTATCACTGCAATTTTCATTTTTCTTTCATGATGCTTACCATCCAAGGCTTTTATGACCATAGTCAATCAAAAGAAAAATATGCTACAACCACTCTCATACCTGCTTTTCTTTTTCACACACAGATGGCCTGTATTAGGTTTCTTAGGAGTACTGATTTCTTCCTTGTTGTATCCAATACCAGATTTGTCATTTGGTGATCTCTAACTATCCAAGATCTTATCCAGGGTCATGGAGTTGTTTAAGAACTTGCTTTGGGTGTTTGCCTTCTCAACCTTCAAGACTTTTGCTTCCATCTTATGGCATGGTTCTTCTCCTACTTCATCCATAGGGCAAAGGCTAACTGAACATGTTTTTATTGTATCTAAATCTTCTTCTTTACTTGCAGGGGAGGATTCAATTTCAACATCATTAATTTTCCTTATGCCTTTATTCACCACTTGTCTTGACTTTACATTTACCTTACATTCTTTGTACATGAACACCTCTTCACTGCCTCTGTCACATTTTTGAATTGTACTGAGAAAATTATGTTTCAAATCATCCACAAGCAGAACGTATTGGGCATCTCCTTTGTCATTACTCAAACTCATCATCCCTCTATCCTTGATTTTGCCTGGTTCATCATTTTCAAGGATCACATTTCTTGTTTTGCTTTTACTTATGGACAATAGCTTATCCTTGTCTCCAGTCACATGCTTGGAACATCCAATGTCTATATTTCCAGAGGCCTTTTGTTTTTGAGTTGAAAGTGCTTGACCACATTTTTCACTATCTTTCCTCTTCCATGTGTTGGTCTTTCTATCTAATAACTTTATCCTTGGATCTGCTTTGTAATTCTTGAGATGGCAGTTTGCAGCTTTGTGGACAAAGTTGTGACAGTTATAGCATTCAATATCATTGTTCAATAGGTCAAAGTTATTGTTGCAGCATTCTCTACTCATTGACTGTTTATTAATCCTTGACCTCCTCAGTTGCATGTCTCCAGACTTAATTTGGCAATTTGCAATTTGTGATGGTTTGTTACTTTGTCGTATCATTCTTTGTTGTGGTAGATATTTATTTCTTGGAAATTTTAATTGCTCATGTATAAGTATTAAGGAACAACTTACATCTTTGTGACCAAATTTAGAACAGTAGAAACAATATCCATAGAAAGATTCTTTGTACCTGGAAAATGGTTGTCTTCTTTGAGCAAATCGATTTCTTTCATGTTGATGATGTCTTTGAGTAGGGAGTGCATTATTTCTTTGTTCTACAAATTCAATCCTAGCACCTTTTTCTTTACTCGTCCTTGGCAGCTGATTGTCTTCCTTTGTTTCTGCAGGTTTGTTATTGTCATTGGTTGTACTTTTGACAAACTTGATGGGTTTTTCATTTCCTAGATTCCCACTGCTTGATCCCTCTTCATAACCTAAACCAGTTTTCAGCTTTGGATTACTTTGTTGATTCGGAATGGTGGCTAATCCTTCTGAGGCTTTGATACTTGACAGATTTTGATTATACAAGGCTTGAAATTTCTCCATTTCTTTCCTTGTTTTCACTACTTCTTGTTCTAATGATTCACATCTTGTTTTCTTTTCTGATACCTGCTATTTCAAAATATCTTTGATTTTCTTTGCCTCTTCCAATTCTACTTTTAGTAGGACAAAGTCTTCACCAGGTTCTTGACTATCTTTCTCAAACTGTATCAACAATTTTCTTTGCTTTCTATTCTTGATTCTTAGTCTATCAATCTCTTCCAATGCACTGATCAGTTCTCCTTCCATGTCAACCACAGCTTCTTCATCATTCTCATCACTTCCTATTCTTTTATTATCATAGTTTTCTTTGGCCATAAGCATGAATTCATTTACCTTATCTTCATAGGATGAGTCACTATCGGTGTCTTCTGAGGAGTCGTTATTGTTTACACATAAACTTTTCTTTTTATCAAATTTCCTGGATTTGTGCTTCTCTTCACCTTCATAGTTTTGATCATGTTTCTTGTGTGGACATTTATTTGCAAAATGACCTATCTTTCCACAGTTAAAGCATTTGAAAGGCAGTTTACCTTTGTATTTGTCTGATCCCTTCTTCAGTCTCTTCACAAATTTTTCTTCAATTTCATCGGGCTCAGAATCCTCATTCTTGTATGATTTAAATCATGCTTCTCTAGAGGTGGTTTTATCTGTAACTATCCTCATTTCATATGCAGTCAACGTTTCTAGAAGTTGATCAAAATACAAAGTCTTTATATCATTAATTTCTTCTATAGCTGAGACCTTTGGGTTGAACCTATCTGGCAGAGATCTCAAAATTTTCTGAACTAAAGAGGGTTCCTAAATTTCTTCACCAAGTGCTTTGATTGCATTTACTAGTTCTTCAACTCTCAGAAAATACTTCCCAATGGTTTCATATTCTTTCATTTGTAGATTTTCAAATTGTACTCTATAGGTTTGAAGCTTGGCATGTTTCACCTTCTCATTACCTTCATAACCGTTAATGAGTTTGTCCCACATTTCTTTAGCATTTTGAAGATGCATCACCTTCACAAACTCGGCTTCTGCAAGTCCATTCAAGATAGCATTCATTCCCTTAGAATTAAAGATAAAATCTAACTTATCATCCTTGGAAGATAACACAACAGGCTTTATGTATCCAGTCTCTACTACATCCCAGACATCATCTCCTAAGGCCATTAGGTATGTTCTCATTCTGACCTTCCAGAAGGAAAAATTCGTTCCATCAAATAGAGGAGGCCTGGTGACTGAAGTCCCTTCATGGCTTGTCATGTTTAAGCTATAGGATCTACCCTTAGATAAAAGGGGCTAGATCTGATACCAATTGTTGGTCAACTGAGAGGGGGGGGGGTGAATTAGTTGTTACCGTGCTTAAAAAATTATGCTTCTTTTAAACTCTTTGCAGAAACACTGAATGATGATCACAATAATGCAGGGAAATAAACAATGGCACTTTCAGCATCATTCACATATATGAGAAACACAGAGACAAATATTTCCCGAGGAAACCCATATAGGGTAAAAACCTCTTTTTATTTATATGATAAGTAATAGTTACATTATTTACATTATCATACATATGAGAACCAACTAATAATGAGGCTACAACCTCAGTTTTGCAAGCTGATACTTGTTGAGAGCACCAACTCTCTGTTTTCTCTAGCACCCACTAGAAGGAAGCACCATCTCCTAGGTTTCTCTAGCACCAACTAGAAGAAAGCACCAATTCCTTGGTTTCTCTAGCACCAACTAGAAGGAAGCACCAACTCCCTGGTTTCTCTAACACCAACTAGAAGGAAGCACCAACTCCCTGTGTTCAAGAACCCACTTGAACCTTTGAGGACACCAGTCCTCCCTAGCACCTCCCAACCACCCTGAATAATATAAATATTTGGTATTGAAACTTATTATAGTGATATAATGTTCAACAATGGCTTACCAGACTCATCACTATTCTGTCTCATTTCGTTGCTCTTTCTGCCTCACTGCCTTCCTGCACACATGACTTGTGCTGTCTATTCTTCTATTGTTTATGCTCTATGCACCATGTCCATTCATTGCACAGTTCCTCTTCTGTTCAATTCATCTTCTCCACTCTCCTCCTTCTTCACACATGAATCACCTTCAACAACAACAACCACAATAACTTGAACAGCAACAACAACTCCATCTCTTCTCTGTACCGTGTACTTATAGCTTCTGTGCACCTTGTGCATGCAATGTGCACAATACCTCTACATACTCACACTGCGTCAATATCCTCCACCTCTCGAGTGCTCTTCCTGATCATCATGGTAACTCTTCAGCTTCTCTGGCTTTTTTCCCACACGTTCAGCATCACTGGGTGTTATGCTGAGATTCCTCAACCTCTCTGGCAGTTGATACTCTTCGTCTTCTATGTGACAGTCGAGCTCACCTTCTCTATTTCAGTTACAGGCCTCAATGCCCATCCAGCTGTCAATCACCTTCACGAACATTTTCATCCCTCTTGAAGATTCCCAGAGGCTCTTCACCTTCTCTGTCAATCATCCCCAAGTGTCTTCGAGTCCTCTGGCTGAAACCATTAGTGGTTTCTGGCAATTATACTATGTCATGCTACAGTAGCCCTCTGATCTTGTTCAAATTCACCTGCACCGTTGGATTGATTCCATGGGATCTTGCATTCATTTTGGCATTTCGGCATTCGGTAATTTGGCATTCGTGTGACCATGTGTCTCAACATCCCCAGTGGCGATCCCCGAAAATGAGCTCGGTTTCTCTAGCTCTTTCCTCCATCTCTCGTTGATGTGACCAAGGGATGTGAACACAGCCTTATGCATAAGGCGCTTTCGCGATTTCGCATTTCATGAGTCTGGAGATGAGGCATCTCGACTCTCCAAGTCACAATCCCCGATACCCCAAAATGGTGTGGGATCAACGGTCCCGATCAACACTTGATCTGACGGTTCAGATCATTTCACGATTTCGCATATCGCGATTTCGACATTCCTGTGGTGAATTTTCTTGTCACTTACAAATTCTGATCCACGAAACTCTGTAAAGAAGTCGGATCAATGGTCCAGATCACATCTTGATCTGACGGTTCAGATTCAGTCGAGATTTTACACATCACGATTTCGACACTCTTGACATTCATTGTTTTTGTCACTTCAAATTCCTGATCCACGAAACTCCGTAAAGAAGTCGGATCAACGGTCCAGATCATATCTTGATTTGATGGTTCAGATTCAGTTAGGATTTCACACATCGCGATTTTGACACTCTTGATGTTCATTGTTTTTGTCACTTCGAATTCCCGATCCACGAAACTCCATATAGAAGTTGGATCAATGGTCCAGATCATATCTTGATCTGACGGTTCAGATTCAGTTGGGATTTCACACATCGTGATTTCGACACTCTTGACGTTCAATGTTTTTGTCACTTCAAAGTCCCGATCCACGAAACTCCGTAATGGAGTCGAATCAATGGTCCAGATCACATCTTGATTCAACGGTTGCGATTAAGTCATGATTTTGCATATCGCGAAATCGAGATTCCTGTGGATGATATTACTTGACATCTCCAAATCTTGATCCCTGAAACTCTGACATGGACTTGAATCAACGATCCATATCTGATCTTGATTCAATGGCTGCGATTAAGTCGCGATTTTGCACATCGCGAAATCGAGATTCCTGTGGATGATATTACTTGATATCTCGAACTCTCAATCCCCGAAACTCTGACATGGACTGGAATCAACAGTCCAGATTCAACCTTAATCTGACGGCTGAGATTAAATCACGATTTCAAATATCATGATTTCGAGAGGTTAGGGAACATCGTTCCTTTGACTCTCTAGTCAGCGAACTGACGATCTATACCCACGTGTCTTTCCTGAAGATGGAGGGTCCTCCTTCTTTCGGGATTTTGTGAGCCCTCTACTCCTTGCACTTTAAATAACGTGCAGGTTCTCCTTGATCCAACGGTGGTCGGACCCTGCGCTTAGATCTAACGCTTGAGATCTATCCTCCATATCTACGTGCTCCTCTTGTCTACATTGAGATCTGACGGTCATCGAGAATTCGGGATGGGATCCAACGATCACCGATGCTTCTCCTCCAAGATTTACACATCCTTCTTAATTGGAAGAATTTCTAAGTGTCAAAGGCCTCGACCTTTGATCCGCCTGTGATCCTAAGTACGCTATCTCCTGTGAGCTTTAACCATGAGTTAACCTCATCCCTGGTGCACACCTACGCACTGCATTCGACTCTGCGCTAATTCCTCCTGAGCTTACGTTGTTCCTGTTTTTCCATCGAAGAACACTCTGATCCTGCCATCGATGACAAGCTTACTTTTTCTGATAACCTGCCAACAATCCTCTGCACTATCTCTTCTGAACTTATCGAGCTTGCTCTGCAGCGTTTTCCTAAAATACTTCTGATGCCCATCTGTTACATTCTTCCTATACTCATGCCATCTTCACTGTTGTACTTTCCATCAATGACAAGCATACGCTACGTGTTAAACATTTGCCAACAATATCCCCCTTTGGCATTGATGGCAGTAAAGGCACCCAGATTCGTTTCTCCCCCTTTGACATCAATGTCAAAGAGAACATGCTCCCCCTGAGATGTTGCATTATTTTTAGGAGGTATCATATATTAAACCAATGCAAACTCCCCCTGATAGGATGGACTCTCTCATTTGAGGCCTGTAGAATATTTTTATCTAAGCCAGAGTCTTCTCTTTCTGATTCTTGGACTTGTTCATCTTCAGCTTCTGCTGTATCCTCTGTGGAAAACTCAAAATTTCTCACCTCTCTTACTAGGACTCCTTCATCAAACTTTTGTTTTCATGAGTGGATGACTCCCCCTGTCACTGTTATCTCTCTGCTTCTGACTAATATCCTCCTTTTTTTCTAAAAGGTTAGCTTTCCCTGACAAGGTATTTCCTCTTGTTATCTCTACAGGATGTCATGTAAATCATTTTGTAAAACAAAATGTTGTTGTTGAAGAGCTCTTGTCCTATTGACATACTGCGTAATTGTAGTTCGTACTTTTCAAACAACCCTTGGATCTCCCCATTGATTCTCATCGATCTCTATCACTGCAATTTTCATTTTTCTTTCATGATGCTTACTATCCAAGGCTTTTATGACCATATTCAATCACAAGAAAAAGATGCTACAACCACTCTCATACCTGCTTTTCTTTTTCATAGACAGAGGACCTGTATCGGGTTTCTTACGAGTACTGATTTCTTCCTTGTTGTATCCAATACCGGATTTTTCATTTGGTGATCTTTGACTATCCAAGATCTTATCTAGGGTCATGGAGCTATTTAAGAACTTGCTTTGGGTGTTTGCCTTCTCAACCTTCAAGACTTCTGCTTCCAGCTTATGACATGGTTCTTCTCCTACTTCATCCATAGGGAAAATGCTAACTGAACATGTTTTTATTGTATCTGAATCTTCTTCTTTACTTGTAGGGGAGGATTCAATTTCAACATCATTAATTGTCCTTATGCCTTTATTCACCACTTGTCTTGAGTTTACATTTACCTTACATTCTTTGGACGTGAACACCTCTTCATTGCCTCTATCACATTTTTGACTTGTACTGAGCAAATTATGTTTCAAATCATCCACAAGCAGAATGTATTGGGCATCTCCTTTGTCATTACTCAAACTCATAATCCCTATATCCTTGATTTTGCCTGGTTCATCATTTTCAAGGATCACATTTCCTGTTTTTCTTTTACTTATGGACAATAGCTTATTCTTGTCTCTAGTCACGTGCTTGGAACATCCACTGTCTATATTTCTATAGGCCTTTTGTTTTTGAGTTGAAAGTGCTTGACCACATTTTTCACTATCTTTCCTCTTCCATGTGTTGGTGTTTCTATCTAAGAACTTTATCCTTGGATCTGCTTTGTAATTCTTGAGATGGCAGTTTGCAGCTTTGTGGCCAAAGTTGTGATAGTTATAGCATTCAATATCATTCTTCAATAGGTCAAAGTTATTGTTGCAACGTTGTCTACTCATTGATTGTTTATTAATCCTTGACCTCCTCAGTTGCATGTCTCTAGACTTAATTTGGCAATTTGCAATTTGTGATGGTTTGTTACTTTGATGTATCATTCTTTGTTGTGGCAGATATTTATTTCTTGGAAATTTTAATTGCTCATCTCTAAGTCTTAAGGAACAATTTACAGCTTTGTGACCAAAGTTAGAACAGTAGAAACAATATTCATAGAAAAATTCTTTGTACCTGAAAAATGGTTGTCTTCTTTGAGAAAATCGATTTCTTTCATGTTGATGATGTCTTTGAGCAGGGAGTGCATTATTTCTTTGTTCTATAGATTCAATCATGGCACCTTTTTCTTTACTCATCCTGTGTGGTTGATTGTCTTCCTTTGTTTTTGCAGGTTTGTTATTGTCATTGGTTGTACTTTTGACAAACTTGATGGGTTTTTCATTTCCTGGCTTCCCACTGCTTGATCCCTCTTCATAACCTAAACCATTTTTCAGCTTTGGATTCCTTTCCTGATTCAGAATGGTGGCTAATCCTTCTGAGGCTTTGATACTTGATAGATTCTGATTATACAAGGCTTGAAATTTCTCCATTTATTTCCTTGTTTTCACTACTTCTTGTTCTAATGATTCACATCTTGTTTTCTTTTCTGATAGTTATTGTTTCAAAATCTCTTCAATTTTCTTTACCTCTTCCAATTCTACTTTTAGTAGGACAAGGTCTTCACCAGGTTCTTGACTGTCTTTCTCGAACTGTATCAGCAATTGTCTTTGCTTTCTATTCTTGATTCTTAGTCTGTCAATCTCTTCCACTGCACTGATCAGTTCTCCTTCCATGTCAACCACAACTTCTTCAATATTCTCATCACTACCTGTGCTTTTATTATCATAATTTTCTTTGGACATAAGCATGAAGTCATTTACCTTATCTTCATAGGATGAGTCACTATCAGTGTCTTCTGAGGAGTCATCATTGTTTACACATAAACTTTTCTTTTTATCAAATCTCCTGGATTTGTGCTTCTCTTCACCTTCATAGTTCAGATCATGTTTCTTATGTGGACATTTATTTGCAAAATGACCTATCCTTCCACAGTTAAAGAATTTGAAAGGCATTTTACCTTTTTATTTGCCTGATCCCTTCTTTAGTCTCTTCACAAATTTTTCTTAAATTTCATCGGGCTCAGAATCCTCATTCTTGTCTGCTTTAAATGATGCTTCTCTAGAGGTGGTTTTATCTGTAACTATCCTCATTTCATATGCAGTCAACGTTCCTAGAAGTTGATCAAAATACAAAGTCTTTATATCATTACGTTCTTCTATAGCTTAGACCTTTGGGTTGAACATATCTGGCAGAGATCTCAAAATTTTCTGAACTAAAGAGGATTCCTCAATTTCTTCACCAAGTGCTTTCATTGCATTTACTAGTTCTTCAACTCTCAGAAAATACTTCCCAATGGTTTCATCTTCTTTCATCTGTATATTTTCAAACTGTACTTTGTAGGTTTGAAGCTTGGCATCTTTCACCTTCTCATTACCTTCATAATTGTTAATGAGTTTGTCCCACATTTCTTTAGCAGTTTGAAGATGCATCACCTTCACAAGCTTGGCTTCTACAAGTCCATTCAAGATAGCATTCATTCCCTTAGCATTAAATATAAATTATAACTTATCATCCCTGGAAGCTAGCACAACAGGCTTTATGTATCCCATCTCTACTACATCCCAGACATCAGCTCCTAAGGCCATTAGGTATGTTCTCATTCTAACCTTCCAGAAGGAAAAATTCATTCCATCAAATAGAGGAGGCCTAGTGACTGAAGTCCCTTCATGGCTTGTCATGTTTAAGCTCTAGGATCTACCCTTAGATAAAAGGGGCTAGCTTTGATACCAATTGTTGGACAATTGAGAGGGGGGGAGAGTGAATCAGTTGTTACCGTGCTTAAAAAATTATGCTTCTTTTAAACTCTTTGCAGAAACACTGAATGATGATCACAATAATGCAGGGAAATAAACAATGGCACTTTCAGCATCATTCACATATATGATAAACACAGAGACAGATATTTCCCGAAGAAACCCATACAGGGTAAAAACCTCTTTTTCTTTATATGATAAGTAATAGTTACATTCTTTACATAATCATACATATGAGAACCAACTCATAATGAGGCTACAACCTCAGTTTTGTAAGCTGCTACTTGCTGAGAGAACCAACTCTCTGTTTTCTCTAGCACCCACTAGAAGGAAGCACCAACTCCCTAGTTTCTATAGCACCAACTAGAAGGAAGCACCAACTCCCTGGTTTCTCTAGCACCAACTAGAAGGAAGCACCAACTCCCTGGTTTCTCTAGCACCAACTAGAAGGAAGCACCAACTCCCTATGTTCAAGCACCCACTTGAACCTTTGAGGACACCAGTCCTCCCTAGCACCTCCCAAACACCCTGAATAATTTAAATATTTGCTACTGAAACTTATTACAGTGATATAATGTTCAACAATGGCTTACCAGACTCATCACTATTCTGCTGCATTTTGTTTCTCTTTCTGCCTCACTGCCTTCTTGCACACATGACTTGCGCTATCTGTTCTTCTGTTGTTTATGCTCTGTGTGCCATTTCCATTCACTACACAATTCCTCTTCTGTTCAATTTAGTTGTTGCACTCTCCTCCTTCTTCACACATGAATCACCTTAAACAACAACAACCACAACAACTCGAATAGCAACAACAACCCCATCTCTTCTCTGTACCGTGTACTTATAGCTTCTGTGCACCTTGTGCATGCAATGTGCGCAATACATCTACATACTCACACTGCGTCGATATCCTCCACCTCTCGAGTGCTCTGCCTGATCATCATGGTAACTCTTCATCTTCTCTGGAAGTTTTCCCACGTGTTCATCATCACTGGGTGTTATGCTGAGATTCCTCAGCCTCTCTGGCAGTTGAGACTCTTCGTCTTCTATGTGACAGTCGAGCTCACCTTCTCTATTTCAGTTACATGCCTCAATGTCCATCCAGTTGTCAATCGCCTTCACGAACATCTTTATCCCTCTTGAAGATTCCCAGAGGCTCTTCACCTTCTCTGTCAATCATCCCCAAGTGTCTTCGAGTCCTCTGGCTGAAACTATCAGTGGTTTCTGGGAGTTATACTATGTCGTGCTATAATAGCCCTCCGATCTTGTTCAAATTCACCTGCACCGTTGGATTGATTCCATGGGATATTGCATTCATTTCGACATTTTGGCATTCGACAATTCGACATTCGTGTGACCATGTGTCTCAACATCCCCAGTCGTGATCCCCAAAATCGAGCTCGGTTTCTCTAGCTCTTTCCTCCATCTCTCGCTTATGTGACCAAGGGCTATGACCACAACCTTATGCATAAGGTGGTTTTGTGATTTTGCATTTCGTGAGTCTGGAGATGAGTCATCTCAACTCTCCAAGTCGCGATCCCCGATACCCCAAAATGGTGTGGGATCAACGGTCCCGATAAACACTTGATCTGATGGTTTAGATCATTTCACGATTTCGCATATTGCGATTTTGACATTCCTGTGGTGAATGTTCTTGTCACTTACAAATATCGATCCACAAAACTCCATAAAAAAGTCGGATCAATGGTCCAGATCACATCTTGATTTGACGGTTCAGATTCAGTCGAGATTTCACACATCACGATTTCGACACTCTTGACGTTCAGTGTTTTTGTCACTTCAAAGTCCCGATCCACGAAACTCCGTAAAGAAGTCGGATCAACGATCCAGATCATATCTTGATCTGATGGTTCATATTCAGTCAGGATTTCACACATCGCAATTTCGACACTCTTGATGTTCAATGTTTTTGTCACTTCAAAGTCCTGATCCACGAAACTCCATAAAGAAGTCGGATCAACAGTCCAGATCATATCTTGATCTAACGGTTCAGATTCAGTCGGGATTTCACACATCGTGATTTTGACACTCTTGACGTTCTGTTTTTTTGTCACTTCAAAGTCCCGATCCATGAAACTCCATAATGGAGTCGTATCAACGGTCCATATCACATCTTGATTCAACGGCTGCGATTAAGTCGTGATTTTGCATATCGCGAAATCGGGATTCCTGTGGATGATATTACTTGACATATCCAACTCTCGATCCCTGAAACTCTGACATGGACTTGAATCAATGGTCCAGATCTGATCTTGATTCAATGGCTGTGATTAAGTCACGATTTTGCACATCACGAAATCGGGATTCCTGTGGATGATATTACTTGATACCTCCAACTCTCGATCCCCGAAACTCTGACATGGACTGGAATCAATAGTCCAGATTCAACCTTAATTTGAAGGCTGAGATTAAATCGTGATTCATATATTGCGATTTCGAGAGGTTAGGGAACATCGTTCCTTTGACTCTCTAGTCAGCGAACTAATGATATATCCCCACGTGTCCTGCCTGAAGATGGGCGGTCCTCCTTCTTTCAGGATTTTGTGAGCCCTCTACTCCTTGCACTTTAAAGAATGTGCAGGTTATCCTCGATCCAACAATGGTCAGACCCTACACTCGGATCTAATGCCCAAGATCTATGCTCCATATCTGTGTGCTCCTCTTGTCTACATTGAGATCTTACGGTCATCGGGAATTTGGTATGGGATCCAACGATCACCAATTCTTCTCCTCCAAGCTTTACACATCCTTCTTAATTGGAATAATTTCTAAGTGTCAAAGGCCTTGACCTTTGATCTGCATGTGATCCTAAGTATGCTATCTCCCATGAGCTTTAGCCATGAGTTAACCTCATCCCTGGTGCACACCTACGCACTACATTTGACTCTGCGCTAATTCCTCCTAATCTTATGTTGTTCCTATTTTTCCATCGAAGCACACTTTGATCCTACCATCAATGACAAGCTTACTTTGCCTGATAACCTGCCAACAATCCTCTGCACTATCTCTTCTGAACTTATCGAGCTTGCATTGCAGTGTCTTCCTAAAATACTTCTGATGCCCGTCTGTTACATTCTTCCTATACTCATGCCATCTTCGTTGTTGTACTTGCCATCAATGACAAGCATACACTACCTGTTAAACATTTTCCAACAGAGATTCCAAGGTAAATGGAGCTAAGCTTCAAATTTTTAGAGCTAAGTTTGAATAGTTGCATATGAAGGAAGATGAAGACATTGCATCCTACCTTCTGAGAGTGGATGAGATAGTTAATACTATTAAGGGATTGGGAGTATAGTTTTATGACTCAATGGTTGTTCAAAAGGTATTGAGGTATCTTCATATGATATTTGGTCCTAAAATATCAACCCTAGAGGAAAGAGCATATCTCGGTACATTAAGCATGGATGAGCTACATGGAATATTTACAGCCTATGAAATGAGAATAGAACAAGAGATCACATTCACAAAGTCAACAACTTTCAAGGCATCCAAGAAGACAAAGAAGAATCACAGGAAAAATTCAAAACCAAGTTGCAACTATAGTGATGACTCAGACAAGGATGAAGATATGGATAACTTCATATTGAAATTAAAGAAAGGAACCAACAAGTATAAACGTATGCTTCCATTGGAATGTTTTAATTGTGGTGATATTGTTCATTTTTATTCTAAATGTCCTTATAAGAATAAATAAAGTGATGAAGAAGAAGTTTCTAAAAGGGAAAATAAATATCAAAAGGGAAACAAGAGAAGAAACAAAAGAAAATTCTTCAAGAAAAGTTTCTACTCAAAGGAGGATAGTTCCTCCTCAAATGAGGAGGATAATGACAATGATAGTGATTCAGAAAGAGTACTCTTCATGACAGTGGAAAATGATTCTGAATAAAAAGGTGAAGTCGGTCTTAGAGAAGAGTTAACCAGTTCTTTAGAAGAACTTAGGAAATAAAGAAAGAAAACCAAGTCACTCAAGGCAGAGTTAAAAATGAAAGAGGGATCTCAAAATTCCAACTCTAAAGAACTAGATCAGATGACCATGAGTCTAAAAATTCAAATAGAAGAAGAAAAAATAATTGAGGAAGTACTTAGAAGTTAGTTAGAACAAAAGGATAAAATGATTGGTATCTTGGAAGTAGAAATAGTCTCTTTAAGAAAATATCTTTAGACGAAAGATATGTAGAAGAAGAGCACCGGAATATTGGATCAAACAATAAATAGTCAAATACCATTCGATGAAATATTTGGACTAGGATACAATCAAGTACATAAAGGATTGATCTCCAAGACAACATACATGTAGCATAAAAAAGAATCTATCCAAAGATTGTCAAAGATTATGTCAAGAAGGAAGAAGGCATGCCCCCAAAGAAGAGCATTCCATAAATAAAGAAGACTTAAGAAGACAAATTCAGAAGGAGTGCATCATATATAAGATCATATATTGTTGGACAACTGAGAGGGGGGGTGAATCAGTTGTTACCGTGCTTAAACAATTATGCTTCTTTTAAATTCTTTACAAGGCATTCAATGATAATCACAATAACGCAGGGAAATAAGCAATGGCACATTCAACATCAGTCACATATATGAGATACACAGAGACAGATATTTCCCGAGGAAACCCATAAAGGGTAAAAACCTCTTCTTCTTTATATGATAAGTATTATTTACATTCTTTACATTATCATATATATGAGCACCAACTCATAATGAGGCTGCAACCTCTGTTTTTGCAAGATGCAACTTGCTGAGAGCACCAACTCTCTATTTTCTCTAGCACCTACTAGAAGGAAGAACCAACTCCTAGGTTTCTCTAGCACCAACTAGAAGGAAGCACCAACTCCCTGGTTTCTCTAGCACCAACTAGAAGGAAGCACCAACTCTCTAGTTTCTCTAGTACCAACTAGACAGAAGTTACAACTCCTTGTGTTCAAGCACCCACTTGAACCTATGAGGACACCAATCCTCCCTAGCACCTCCCTACCACCCTGGTTTATGAATAAGAATTACTGAAACTTATTACAGTGATATAGTGTTCAACAAGATCTTACCAGTGTCATCACTGTTCTGCAAGATTTTGTTGCTCTGTCTTCCTCACTGTCTTCCTGCACACATCCATTGTACTTTTTTGTTCTTCTGCCTCTTGTTCTTTCTGCACCATTCCCATTCAATGCACCTTCTATCTTTTGTCCATTTCAGCTACTGCACTCCACCTCCTTCTTCACACATGCATCCCCCTTCACCCCAACAACACGATCTCTTCTTTGTACGACCTTCTTATGCTCTCTGTGCATATTGTGCATGTCGAGTGCTCTGCCTGTTCATCATGGAAACTCTTCAGCTTCTCTGTTTGTTAATCCCATGTTTCCATGATCACTGGGTATCATGATCAAATTACTTCGCATCACCAGCAGTTAAGATTCTTCATCTTTTTTTACATTTGAGATCAACTACTCTATTGCAGTTACAGGCTCCAACGCTCATCCAGTTGTTAATCACCTCCATGAACAGTCAATGTTCTACTTGTAGATTCCTTGAGATTATTCACCACCTCTATCAATCACAAAGAAGTCTCTTCAAGTCCTCTAGCGAAAACCATCAATGGTTTCTAGAAGTTACATTGAGAAGGGGAACAGTAGCCCTTCGATCTTCTTCAGTTTCATCTGCACCATTGGATTAACTTCTATAAATCTTGTGTTCATTTTAGCATTCCGTTGTTCGGCATTTCAGGATCACCGTGATGGAGGATTTTAGTACTCTCCATTTCCCAACCCCCGAAACTCCGAAAAGGAGATTTTCTTCACTAACTCCTTCCCATATATTCCACCGATGTGACCAACGGCTGTGATCTCAGCCTTAGTCGAAACTACATTTCACAATTTCGTGTTTTGGCATTTCGACATTTCGACACTCTTGGTGGTGAAGTGTTTCGACACTTCAACTCCCGATATCAAGAACTCTGAAATGGATTCATATCAATGGTTCGGTACTCTATCATTTTTCATTTCAGTGAATTGGCATTTCGATATTCCTGTGGTGAAAGACCTTGACAGCTCCATGTCGTGGTGCCTGAAACTCTAAAATGCAGCTTGTTTGTGACATTTCGCGACTTCGGGTTTCGTGATTTCAGGACTCCTCTGATGAAGAGTCTTTACTCTTGACTCCTACTCCTGGTATATGAAACTCCGGTATGGAGTCTTTATCATTTCTCGACTTCAGGTTTCGCAACTTCGGGACTCCTTATGATGAGATTCTTTGTCATTTCCATCTCCCAGTATCTGAAATCCATGTATCCAGTACTCCAAGCGATGCGCTTGTTTTGGGTTTTTTCATTTCGGCACTTCGGTACTCCTGATGATGTGAGCCTCTAACATCTCCATCTCCCGATAACCAAAATCCTGGTATCCAACACTCCAAGCGATGCGCATGTTTCGGGTTTTCGCATTTCAACACTTCGGGACTCCTGATGATGTGAGTCTCTGACATCTCCATCTCCTGGTAACCAAAATCCTAGTATCCAACACTTCAATATGGATTCGGATCAACGGTCCACGATATCCTTAAACCAATGGCTTAGATCATTTTTCCATTTTTCATTTCGTGATTTCGGGACTCTTGTTGATGAGAGTCTCTAACATCTCCATCTCTCGGTAACCGAAATTCCGGTAGCCGCAACTTTGATTGATGCTCCTGTTTCGTGATTTAGGGGTTTCACATTTCACCTTTCTTGTTAAAGAGTGTGCAGGTTCTCCTAGATCCAACATCGGTCGGACCTCTAGCTCAGATCTGACGTTCATCGGGAAATATCAATGAGATCCATCACTGCATACTCTGATTTTGATGATCTTTCTCTGCATCATCTTCCCAAAAGACTTCTAGAGCCCGCCTGGCACATCCTTCCTGTACTCAAGCCATCATTGTTTTTGTACTTTCCATCAATGACAAGCATACACTAGTTGTAAAACATGCCAACAATCTCCCCTTTTGGCATTGATGGCAATCCTGAGCATCTTCACTAATCCGTTTGGACCTCCAACTGTAGCATTCATCTTGTACCACTCCTTTTCTCCCCCTTTGAAATCAATTTCAAAGAAAACATGCTCCCCTTGAGCTGTTGCAGCAATTTTTAGGAGGCATTAGATATTCAAACAAAACAAAACTTCCCCTAACAATATGGACTCTCTTAGGTGTGAGACGGAATGACACCCAGCTTATGTCGAAGATATTCAAAAGGTGTCTTAGCTAGGGGTTTAGTAAAGATGTCTACAATTTGTTCTGTGGTGGGAATGTACTTGACCTAAACAACCTGATTAGTGACCTACTCTCTCAGAAAATGGTATTTTATGGGAATATGCTTGGTCTTGGAGTGGAATACAGGAATCTTAGACACACTAATGACACTAGTGTTATCACAATGAATTGGGATCGGTGCAACGTATTTTACCTCCAAGTATACAAGTATCTGAATCATCCATAATACCTGAGTGCAACAGGTAGCGACAGCAATATACTCTGCCTCTGTGGTTGATAAAGAAATGAAACCTTGTTTTTTACTAAGCCATGCTACTAATGAGTCACCCAGGAAGAATTCTCCTCCACTGGTGCTTTTTCTCTCATCAACACAGTTTGCCCAATCTGCATCTGAGTAAGCAGTTAACTGAAAATTATGATTTCTGGGATTCCACAGACCATAAGTCATTGTTTCTTTCAAATACCTTAATATTATTTTTACATCTTGCAAATGACTATGTTTAGGTGCAGACTGAAATCTTCCTACCATTCCTACAACATGCATTATGTCTGGGCGATATGATGTGATGTATAACAGGCTGCCTATCATTGATCTATATGAACTTTGATCAACTTCAAGTGAGTCATCATCCTTTCTTAATTTGCACCCAGTAACCATAGGTGTACTCATAGGTTTGGAGCCTTCCATTTGAAATATTTTCAACATTTCTCTTAGATATTTTCCTTGAGAAATGAACATCCCTTCAAACCTTTGAGTAATTTGCAGACCAAGAAAAAATGGCAGTTCCCCTATCATGGACATTTCAAACTTAGATTCCATGGCAGAAGAAAACCATTGTACCAATAGATCCTTATTACATCTGAAGATGATGTCATCTACATAGACCAATATGATGAGAAAGTTATTATCCTCTGTTTTGATATACAGATTGTTGTCAGTTGTTCCTCTCTTAAACCTTTGAGATACGTATCCAATCTGTTATACCAGGCTTGAGGGGCTTGTTTTAACCCATATAAAGATTTCTTCAGCTTGCATACTAAGTTAGGGTTATCAGACAGTTTGAAACCCTCTGGTTGTTTCATATAGACTTATTCACTTAAATCTCTATTTAGAAAAGTTGACTTGACATCCATTTGATAGAATTTAAACCTTTTATGACAAGCACAGGCAAGAAACATTCTGATAGCTTCTAATCTTGCTACATGCACAAATGTTTCATCAAAATCTAGTCCTTCTATCTAAGCACATCCTTTACAAATTAACCTTGCTTTGTTTCCTGACAACTTGTTCTTGCTCATTCAACTTATTCTTAAAGATCCATTTGGAGCCAATGACATTTTTATCTTCGGGTCTATGAACCATCTCCCGTGTATTGTTTTTCTCAATCTGATCAAGTTCATCATTCATTTCTTTAACCCAGTGGTCATCTTTATTGGATTCATTAAAATTCTTGGGTTCCATCTTGGATATGAAGGCTATATGATATTGTTTGGTGTTTTTGATTAGCTTTCTCCTAGTTTGTACACCTTTGTCTTTTTCTCCAATTATCTGACTTGCAGGATGATTCTTTTGAATGATTCTGGAGGAGGAATTTGAAGTTGACTGCTGATTTGAGTCTATCTGAGTGTCTAATTCTTCATCTGATTTAGAGTCTTCGTTTTCTGATTCTTGGACCTGTTTATCTTCAGCTTTAGCTATGTCTTCTATAGAAGACTCATTACTATACATCTCTCTTGTTGGGATTCCTTCATCAACTTTTACATCAATACAGTCAACCATTTTATGCAACCTCTTATTATAGCATCTATATCCTTTACTATTTGTAGCATACCCTAAGAAGATACCTTCATCACCCTTGTCATCATATTTGCTGAGGTTCTCATCATTATTCTTTATGTAGCATTTACTCCCAAAGACTTTGAAATGTTTAATTGAAGCAGGTCTCCCAAACCACAGTTCATAAGGTGTCTTGTCACTTTGTGGTCTGAGGTGAGATTTGTTAAAAACATGGAYTGTTGTGTGTATTTCTTCTACCCAGTAGGTTTGGCCAATGTTCTTCTCATTCATCATTGACCTGGCCATTTCCTACACTGTTCTGTTTTGCCTCTCAACAACTCCATTTTGTTGTGGAGTTCTTGGGATTGTGTATTCTCTCTTGATCCCATGCTCATCACAGAATTCCTTGAAGTCTCTTGACATAAACTCTCCTCCCCAGTCTGATCTTACTACCTTTAACCTCTTTCCTATTTGAGTCTCATTTAAAGCCTTAAATATTTTAAACTTCTCAAATGCTTCATCCTTTTCCTTGAGAAAGGCAACCCAAGTAAGTTTGGAGTAATCATTGATAATCAACATGAAGTAGTTTTCTTTCCCTATGCCTTCCTGTCTTGATGGTCCAAATAAATCCATATGAACTATTTGGAGTGGTTTCTCTATTGAAGTAAATCTCTTGGACTTAAACTATGTCTTGTTTTTCTTCCCTACTTGATAGGGTTTACACATTGAATCTTGGGGATTTGATATTCTCGGAAGATATTTTACTGCCTTGAGTTTTTTGAGTTTGATTAAGTGGTCAAATTTTAGATGTACAAGTCTCCTATGCCATAACCAGCTTTCATCATGTCTGCTTAGATGACATTCTTCTCTATTTTCTTTCAGCACATATACATTATTTTCTGTCCTTATGCCTTTGGCCACCACTTGTCCTGAGTTTACAGACTTTATCTTGCAGTCCTTGGATGTGAACACCAATTCACATCCTCTGTCACACATTTGACTTACACTGAGCAGATTATGTTTCAACCCATCTACAAGTAGAACATCTTGGTCTTTTCCTTTTCCATTATTTAAGATCACCATCCCTTTGCCCTTTATTTTCCTTGGAGCATCATTTCCAAAGGTTACGTTTCCTGATTTGCTTTCACTTAGAGATAGAAACTTGCCTTTGTCTCCCATAATGTGTTTGGACCATCCACTGTCTATATACCAAGGGTTCATTTTTCTTTGAGTGGATAATACTAATCCACACTTGTCACTTTCCTTCTTCTTCCAAAACTTGACATTTTCAGTAGGGGATTTCGAATTTGATTCATAGTTCCTTAACCGACAGTCAATAGATTTATGTCCATAGTTATGACATGTGAAGCATTCAATCTCATTATTCAATAGGTCAAACTTATTGTTGCAGTGTTTTCTACTCATTGACTGTTGATTATTTCTTGGCCTCCTTAGTTGCATGTCCCTAGACTTAATTTGGCAATTTGTAGTCTGTGAAGGATTGATACTTGGCTATATCATTCTTTGTTGTGGGAAGTATTTATTCCTTTGAAATATTAATTGCTCATGTCTAAGTCTTAAGTAACACTTTACATCTTTGTGAACAAAGTTAGAACAATAGAAACAATAGCCATGGAAAAATTCTTTGTACCTAGGAAATGGTTGTCTTCTTTATGCAAATCGATTTCTTCCATGTTGATGACGTCTTTCAGCAGTGAGTGCATTATTTATTTGTTCTATAGATTCAGTTCTGGCATATTTTTCCTTACTCATCCTGGGCGTCTGATTGTCTTCCTTTGTTTCTACAGGTTCGTTGTTGTTATTGGTTGTACATTTGACAAACTTGATGGGTTCTTCGTTTCTTGGCTTGCCACTACTCGATCCCTCTTCATAACTCAAACCAGTTTTCAACTTTGGATTCCTTTACTGATTCAAGATGGTGGCTAATCCTTCTGAGGCTTTGATACTTGACAGATTCTGATTATACAGGGCTTGAAACTTCTCCATCTCTTTCCTAGTTTTCACTACTTCTTGTTCTAATGCTTCACATCTTTCCTTCTTTTCTGATAATTGTCGTTTCAGAATGTCTTCGATTTTATTTGCCTCTTCTAATTCTACTTTTAGTAGTACAAGGTATTAATTAGGTTTTTTACTGTCTTTCTCGATCTGTATTAGCAATTGTCTTTGCTTTATGTTGTTGATTCTTAGTCTATCAATCTCTTCCAGTGCACTGATCAGTTCTCCTTCCATGTCAACCACAAATTCTTCTTCATTAACATCACTCCCTGTGTTGTTATTATCATAATCATGTTTGGCCATAAGTATGAATTCATATAGTTTATCTTCAATAGAGTCATTGTCTTCATCATCTGAAGGATCATCATCATTGTTTACGCAAAGAATTTTCTTCTTAAAGTTATTTTCTTTAAAGAAATTTTTGTGTTTGTACTTCTCCTCATCATCACATGTCTGATCCTTTCCTTTGTGGGGACATTTATTTTAAAAATGACCTATCCTACCACAGTTGAAACATTTGAAAGGAAATTTACCTTTGTATTTTCCTGATCCCTTCTTCAGTATCTTCACAAATTTTGCTTCAATTTCATCAGGCTAAAAATCCTCAGTATTATTTGCTTTAAATGATGCTTCTCTGGAGGTGGTTTTATCTTTAACTATTCTCATTTCATATGCAGTCAAATTTCCTAGAAGTTGGTCAAACTCCAAGGTTTTTAGATCATTAAGTTCTTCTATAGCAAATACCTTTGGGTTGAACCTATCTGGGAGAGATCTCAAGATTTTATGAACTAAAGAGGGTTCCTCAATTTTTTCACCAAGTGCTTTCATTGCATTTACCATTTCTTCTACTCTCAGAAAGTATTTTCTAATAGTTTCATCTTCCTTCATCTTCATCTTTTCAAACTGTATTCTGTAGGTTTGAAGCTTGGCATCCTTTACCTTATCATTACCTTCATAACTTCTAATGAGTTTGTCCCACATTTCTTTGGTAGTTCCTAGGTGCATAACTTTTACGAATTCTGCTTCTGCAAGTCCACTCAAGATATCATTCATAGCCTTAGCATTGAAACTAAATTCTAGCTTGTCATCCTTATTAGCTAGTACAACTGGCTTTACATAACCAGTATCTACCACATCCTAGACATCTACACCTAAAGCCATTATGTAGGTTCTCATTCTAACTTTCCAGAAAGCAAAGTTTGTTCCATTGAACAGAGGGGCCTTATTGGTTGAATTTCCTTCATGGCTTGACATGTTTAATCTCTAGGATCTACCCTTAGAAAAAAGGGGCCGGATCTAATACCAATTGTTGGACAACTGAGAGGGGGGTGAATTAATTGTTACCGTGCTTAAACAATTATGCTTCTTTTAAATTCTTTACAAGGCACTCAATGATAATCACAATAATGCAGGGAAATAAGCAATGGTACATTCAGCATCAGTCACATATATGAGATACACAGAGACAGATATTCCCCGAGGAAACCCATAAAGGGTAAAAACCTCTTCTTCTTTATATGATAAGTATTATTTACATTATTTACATTATCATACATATGAGCACCAAGTCATAATGAGGCTGAAACCTCTGTTTTTGCAAGCTACAACCTGTTGAGAGCACCAACTCTCTATTTTCT
>ML781616.1:128967-163284 GCA_009831015.1 Picea engelmannii | reverse complement strand
ATAGTGTTCAACAAAAGCTTACCAGTCTCATCATTGTTCTGCAAGATTTCGCTGCTCTGTCTTCCTCACTGTCTTCCTGCACGCATCCATTGTACTTTTCTATTCTTCTACCTCTTGTGCTTTCTACACCATCCCATTTAATGCACCTTTTGTCTTCTATCCATTTCACCTACTGCACTCCACCTCCTTCTTCACACATGCATCCCCATTCACCCCAACAACACGATCTCTTCTTTGTACGACCTTCTTATTCTCTCTGTGCATCTTGTGCATGTTGAGTTCTCTGTCTGTTCATCATGGCAACTCTTCAGTTTCTCTATTTTTTAATCCCATGTGTCCATCATCACTGGGTGTCATGATAAAATTACTTCACATCACCAATAGTTAAGATTCTTCATCTTCTGTTACAGTCGAGCTCAACTACTCTGTTGCAGTTATAGGCTCCAACGCTCATCCAGTTGTTAATCACCTCCACGAACAGTCAGTGTTCTACTTGCAGATGCCTTGAGCTTCTTCACCTCCTCTATCAATCATACAGAAGTCTCTTCGAGTCCTCTAGCGAAAACCATCAGTGGTTTCTAGCAGTTACACTGAGAAGTGCTACAGTAGCCCTCCGATCTTCTTTAATTTCATCTGAACCGTTGGATTAACTTCTCTAAATCTTGCGTTCATTTTGGCATTTCGGGATCACCGTGATGGAGGATTTTAGTACTCTCCATTTCCCGACCCCCGAAACTCTGAAAAGAATCTTGTCTTCACTAACTCCTTCCCCTATATTCCGCCGATGTGACCAACAGTTGTGACCTCATCCTTAATCGAAACTACATTTCGCAATTTCATGTTTCAGCATTTCGGCATTTCGGCACTCTTGGTGGTGAAGTGTTTCAACACTTCAACTCCTAGTATCCAAAACTTTGAAATGGATTCATATCAACGGTTCGGTACTCCAAATTTTTTCGTTTCGGCGAATCGACATTTCAATATTCCTGTGGTGAAAGACCTTGACATCTCCATGTCGGGGTGCCCGAAACTCCGAAATAGAGTTTGTTTGTGACATTTCGTGACTTCAGGTTTTGCGATTTTGGGACTCCTCTGATGAAGAGTCTTTACTCTTGAATCCTCCTACTCTCGATATCTGAAACTCTGGTATGGAGTCTTTATCATTTCTCGACTTTGGGACTCCTTATGATGAGAGTCTTTGTCATTTCCATCTCCTGGTATCCAAAATCCCGGTATCCAGTACTCCAAGTGATGCACCTGTTTTGGGTTTTCACATTTTGGCACTTCGAGACTCCTGATGATGTGAGTCTCTGACATCTCCATCTCCCTGTAACCGAAATCTTGGTATCCAACACTCCAAGAAATGCACCGGTTTTAGGTTTTCACATTTCGGCACTTCGGGACTCCTGATGATGTGAGTCTCTGACATCTCCATCTCCCGGTAATGGAAATCCCAGTATCCAACACTTCAAGATGGATTCGGATCAACGGTCCATAATCTCCTTGAACCAATGGCTCAGATCATTTTTCCATTTCGCATTTCGCCATTTCGAGACTCCTGTTGATGAGAGTCTTTGACATCTCCATCTCTCGGTAACTGAAATTCCGATAGCCGTAACTTCGAGCGATGCGCCTATTTTTCAATTTTGGGGTTTCGCATTTCACCTTGCTCGTTAAAGAGCATGCAGGTTCTCCTCGATCCAACGCTGGTCGGACCTCTGTCTTAGATCTGACGTTCATTGGGAAATCTCAATGAGATCCATCACTGCATACTCTGATTTTGATGAGCTTTCTCTGCATCGTCTTCCCAAAATAATTTTGAAGCCCACCTGGCACATCCTTCCTGTACTCAAGCCATCATCGCTAATGTACTTGTCATCAATGAAAAACATACACTGCCTGTAAAACATGCCAACATATATTCCTAGGTATCAAAGATTATTTTATGGTCATTGTTTTAATTGTGCTAATTTTGGATATAAAGTTGCAAATTGCAGATCCTATTCCAAGAATAGAAGCAACTATGTAGAGTACTTAAATAATAGTTTTCCCAAAATATCTTATGAAGAATACAACAAAAATGAAGTAGAATGCTACAAATGCAACAATTTTGGTCACATAGCGAAGAATTGTAGATTGACTATTCCACCCATGGAATCAAAGAGGAACATTAACAATTAGATATCGAAACCACAAGAGATATGGAAAATAAATCAAAATCAATGATCACTTTCTCTACAAGCCCAACACAGGAGAAGTGATTTGTATGTTGACAATGGTTTATCTAAGAATATGAAAGGTGACAGGAACAGGTTTCTAACACTGAAGAAAGAAATATATGGATCAATTTCATTTGGAAATAATCATTCAACTAAGATTATAGGTAGAGGCACAATTAATATTGGAAGGAAAGATTCCATGGAAACAAATGTTCTATTGGTCGAAGATATGAAGCACAATCTGTTGAGGGTAAGCCAAATGTGTGATCGAGGACACACACTTCGGTTTAACTCAAAGAAATGTGAAATAAGGAAAGAAGGATCAGGCACAATAGTGGAGAAAACTATAAGGAATCCGAAGAATATATATTTTTTGAATGGAATTGGAAAGGAAAGTTTCTTTTTAGGAAAGGGAACTAAAATTTGGCTCTGGCAAAAAAGAATGGGTCACATGCACTATGAAAATATTTTCAAGATCAGTAGAAAGGAAGCAGTAAGAGAAATGACTAAAATTTCAAAACCAATGAATAATCTATGTAAGAATTGTCTACAGGGAAAATAGACCAGGACCAAGTTCAAATAAAAGGCATACTCAACAAAAAAATCATTGGAGATTGTACATACCAATCTATGTGGACCAACGAGAACAAAGGAATTAAATGGCGAATGATACTTCATGATACTAATTGATGACTACACAAAAATGATTGTAGTTTTCTTTCTCAAGAAGAAGTCAGGTGAATTCGAGCACTTCAAGATATACAAAGAGATTGTTGAAATAGAGACGGACTTGAAAATCAAATGTTTGAGATCAGACAATGGTGGATATTTTACATCGAAAGAATTATTGGATTTATGTGGTGAAAATGGGATAAAAAGACAATTCTCAGTAGCCGAGACTATTGGATTACTGAGAGGGGGGGTAAATCAATAATAGATCAATGTAATCCTTTTTAACCACAACATGAAAGTGTTATATTAATGTAGAATTAGTATCCAATAGTTTCAGAGTAAATAAACAATGAATAAAAGAGAAATCATACACATACACAATACACCATTGTTTTTACATGGAAACCTAAAGTGGGAGAAAACCACAGAATGATTTTTATTATATGACATTAAGAATTACATTCATCAGAAGCACCAACTTCCTTTGTTTTCCAACTGCAACTGGAAGGAGGCTCCAACCCCCTAGTTTCTTAGGCTACAACCTGAGGGAAGCTCTAACTCCCCAATTCTCTGGATACAACCAAAAGGAGGCTAAAACCCCCTAGTTTCTTAGGCTACAACATGAGGGAAGATCCAACTCCCCAATTCTTTGGCTACAACCATAAGGAGGCTACAACCCCCTATGTTCTCCGGCTACAACCAAAAGGTGGCTACAACCACTTGTCCTTGCCCTATCCAACTTCCCTGAAATAAAAGTAGAATGATGGAACCACTGTCACACTATCACTGTGATATATAATGTTGTAAACTTGTACCAATCAACTTGTAATCAACCTTACAAAGCATCATCAAAAGAATTTATCCTCCCTTGAATTTAGGCCTTCTTTACTTCACTTTCTTTCTGAAATTCGTCATAGATATCCTTTGGTTACATTAGTCACTTGTATATATTCAATATGATCAAGTGTGATTTAAAATGAGAGACATGTGCCTCTTATTTATACTTTTATGTAGCTTCCTCAAGGGGTTACCTTCTAACCATCTTAAACCACTTTCCTTATTTTAGAGCTAACCCACTTCTAACCACTAGTCCACTTAGTAATTTCTCCATTAAATTTATTATTTAAATAATTTATTTTGTATCCACTTTGAATTATAGTACACTCATCACTTCACTTTACCTCAAGGGGTTACCTTATAACCATCTTAAACCACTTTTCTTATTTTAGGGCTAACCCAATTCTAACCACTTGTCCACTTAGTAATTTATCCATTAACTTTGTTATTTAAATAATTTATTTTGTATTCACTTTGAATTATAGTACACTCATCACTTCACTTTATTATTTACCTTCTAAAATATCTTAAACCACTTTGACTATTTTGACCTTTTGGGGCTTCTAGCTGACTCATGAGGGTTCTCCAACTTCACATGGCCATAACTCTCTAACCGTGAGGAGTTATGTGACGTTCCACATACCACCGGAAATAGAATGACATGTACTATCCATCTAGAATATTCTTACCTAAAAATATATCAAAAATCATACCATTATCCATCAAAAAATCTTGGGTCCATTACCCAAACCTTTCTCCAACTTCACATGGCCATAGCTCTCTAACCGTGAGGAGTTATGTGACGTTCCACATACCACCAAAAATGGAATGACATGAACTATCAATATGGAATAGTATTACCTAAAAATATATCAAAACTCATACAATTACTCATCAAACAAACTTGGGTCCATTAACCAGACCTTTGTGCTACTGGAATTTGCTACCGGACTTTCTTCAAGGGTTAACATCAATGAAAACCAACCCAAATAATCAATAATATACCCCTTTTTCATTGATGGAAACACTCTGATGAAATACTAAAGTCATATCACTCATGCTACCCCTTGTGACCATCGCTCCCCCTAGAACCATGCCTCGGTGCTCTTTCTCCAAGCATTTACCTTTGCATATGATAAATCTCTCCCCCTTTGTCATCAATGGAAAAGATATATTTCCATCCGGGGTTGCTCCCCCTAACTAAAGTGTCCTTGGGGATACTCCCTCTGATTGGATTCTTCTTGAAATTGATCTCCCAACTTGAACTGTCCTCTTTATGGTGCTTCCTCGTGTAAATCTAAGACATATAAGATAAGCATTCAAAAGCATTCATTTTGGATTTGAAATTACTCTGAGTCTCTGACGAAGATACTCAAAGGAATCTCATGGAAGCAGTTTTGTAAAGATGTCTACCACTTGTTTTTTTGTTCCCACATATTCAATTATGATGTTCTTCTCTACAACTTGTTCCCTTAGAAAGTGATACCTGATTGGAATGTGCTTCATATTGGAGTACATCTTTGGGTTCTTTGAGATACTGATGGCGCTTGTATTATCACAATAGATTGGAATGGGATCATCATACTCAACCTATATATATGTTAGAGTTTGCTTCATCCATAGAGCTTGTGTACAACATGTTGTTGTTGCAATATATTCTTCTTTGATTGTAGATAAGGATACTGATGATTGTTTCTTGCTTAGCCATGATACTAAACACTCACCCAAGTAGAATATTGCTCCACTGATGCTTTGTCGGTCATCAATGAAACCTGCCCAATATGCATCTGTGTAGGAAATAAGTGATAGATCCTTTCCTTTCGGATACCATAATACAAAATCTTATGTTCCCTTGAGATATCTGAAAATCCTCTTTACTTCTAATACATGTGATTCCTTTGGTGCTTCTTGAAATCATGCCACCTATCCAACTGTTTGCATTACATATGCTCTGGATGTTGTCACATATAGTAAGATACCAATCATTGTCATGTATTGCCTCTGGTCTATAGACTTTGAATCATCATCTTTTCTCAACTTGCAACTGGTTTGCATAGGAGTGGTAATTGGTTTGCAATATTCCATTCTCAACCTCTTTAGCATTTTTCTAATATACTTTGTTTGAGAAATAAAATTTCTTCAGTTTCTTTGACGTATCTTGAGTTACCTTCATGTAGAGGTTATTGTCTGCGCTTCCTTTCCATAGTTCGTAGGGAGTTTTTTCATTGTTTTTTCTGAGCATTACTCTGTTTTGAATGTGAATTGTTGTATGCACTGCATGTGTCCAAACATTATTTGTCAATTTGGAATCCATTAGCATTGTTCGAGCCATTTCCTATGTAATTATCATCCATTATGATAATGTTCCTTTGTCTCTAAACTACTCTCTGAACCACTCTCTGAACCAATCTATGAATCCATTCTCTCGTCCACTGTCATATATTTGTCCAAACCTGCTAAGTGTTCTTATGAATCCATCTCTATCCATACAATCCAAGACTCTACTTGCACAATTGTCCATAATGTTGACCCATTTATTACTATACTATCATGAAGTCTTCACTACTACAAATGATTGTACTTATGTTAATTGACTTCTCTGGATATGTCTTCTCAAACTTTGCAAGTTGCTCAAAGGATGGTTCTTTGGTCTGTCACAACTATCGCATGGAATCCCCCTATATAATATTCATATTACCTAGGAGTCTCTAAGTCGGATGGATCAAAACAATTCATGCTCTGATGTGTATTCATCATCATCTTCATTGGTAGATTCATCATCTCTGACTTCTTTATTTATGTTTGTGAATTCATCTTTCACTATAATGCCTGAAAGTACAATCTCTTGAACCTATTCCTTATTTACATTTCCCTCTTTTCTTTCAGTTGTTTTCCAAAACTTTTTGTATCTGACATCTTTCTTTTTCTCTGTAGAATTTTCTTCATCTCGTTTTATTTCCAATCTTGCAATATTGGGTACCTAGTCTTTGTTCAGTTGTTCTTCCTATTTTCTTACCCATACTTTCTTATATCTGATATCAATGTTCTCTTTCATGGAAGTATCGATCATGCTTCTACAATCACTATCTATGTGTCCATAGTTATGAAATTTGTAACATTCAATGTTACGTGGGGACCCATAAGAACTTCTTGCTTGAACATTTCTTTTATAATCCCTGCAATCTGCAACCTTATGTCCAAAATTAGTATAATAAAAACAACGACCATAAAATAAATTTGCATACCTGGGAGTGAATGATCTTATTTGTGGTGTAGTCCTTCTGAATTTCTGTTTTGACTGATCATGATCATGATTGAAGCTTCTTTGTGGCTTGAACATGAATGGTCTTCTTGAATATGTATCTTGAATATTTTTCTTATATTTTGGTTGACCAAGATTCTTTCCTTTGAGTACTTCTGCATAACTCTTTCAATTTTCGTCATTCTTCTTTTCTAGAAACCTAGAGTGCTTCTCTTCATTCTCTATAACTGATGTGGATGTTTTTGTCTCTTCAACGCTCTTGTTGAGATTGACGATTTTACTTCTCAATGTGACAACTTCTTCTTCAAGCTTCTCAACCTCTTCTTCTTTCTTCATTATCTGAGACTTCGTGACTTCTTTTGTTATTTTCACTTCTTCAACCTGAATTTTTAATGTGATTATTTCTTCTTCAAGTCCTTTCTCTTCTTGACAAAACTCTGCCTCAAGCTGGTTTAGATCGTTATTTCTTACCTTAAGATTAGTTTTCAGTATCTTCTCTCTCATTTCTACTTCTTCCTTCTATGTTTTTATGTTGGTTTCCAAACACTGCTTTTGATATTCAATATTTTATTCGATTTTTATGGCTTCTTCTAGCTAAGTTCTTAAGTTATCGATGACATGTTGGGCTTCTTCAAAAATGTGAACACTTTCATTTTGTTTCATCAGTTCTTTCTTGAGTGAATTATTTTCTTCTCTTAGTTCATATAAAGCACTAGTCAATTATAATTCATAATTGTCTTCCTTTTCAATTAGTTTTTATGTCTCATTTCCTTCATGGTATTCTATTTCAAGATGTTCACTTTTTTCATAATTAAATAAAAACACCATAACTATGGTGATTATGTACTCTGAACATCTTTTGAATATGTTTGACATGATGAACATATTTCTTCTTGATATGTATCTGCATCTTCTTTGGCATTTTCTAAATCTACGATGGGTGAAGAATATATGCCATGTAACTTATCCCAAAGTTATTTGGTTGATGAACATTTACCAACCTTTTCTCTTACCGGATTAGGTAATCCTTCCCAGATGAAATTAATTGATGTTTTGTTATTCTTCTTCAATTCCTTCTTGGCTACAGTCTTTTCCCTTTTTTAACTATCATATCTTGTAACAACTGATAGCCAAATATAATGTCCATGTGCCTATAAAAATACTTTCTTCCTTCTGGTCCACATCTCATACTTTAAACCATTCTGACCATTAAACATTGGTACTCCATTCTCGGAATAATCCATGATCTCCTTCCTGTGGTTAAATTGTTTTCTGAAGGAACCTGCTCTGATACCAATTGTTGGATTACTAAGAGGGGGTGGTGAATCAGTAATAGAGAAATGTAATTCTTTTTAACCACAACATGCAAGTGTTATATCAATGTAGCATTATTATCCAATAGTTTCAGAGTAAATAAACAATGAAAAAATGAGCAATCATACACATACACAATACACCAGTGTTTTTAAGTGGAAACCCAAAGAGGGAGAAAACCAAGTAATTATTTTTCTTATATGTCCTTAAGAATTAAATTATTTGGAAGCACCAACTTCCTTTGTTTTATAGCTATAACTAGAAGGAGGCTCCAACCCCCTAGTTTCGTAGGATACAACTCCCCAATTCTCTGGCTACAACCAGAAGGAGGCTACAACCCCCTAGTTTCTCAGGCTACAACTTGAGGGAAGCTCCAACTCCACAATTCTCTGACTACAACTAGGAGGAGGCTACAACCCCCTATGTTCTCTAGATACAACCAGAAGGTGGCTACAACCACCTATCATTTCCCCGTCCAACCGCCCTGAAATAAAAGTAGAATGATGGAACCACTATCACACTATCACTGCAAGATATACTATTGTAAACCTATACCAATCAACATGTAATCAACCTTAGAAAGAATCATCAAAAGAATTTATCCTCCGTTGAATTTCAGCCTTCTTTACTTCACATTCCCTTTGAATTTCAGCTTAGATATCCTTTGGTTACCTCAGTCACTTGTAGATATTCAATATGCTCAAGTGTGATTTAAAATGAGAGACCCTTGTCTCTTATTTATACTTTTATGTATCTTCCTCAAGGGGTTAACTTCTAACCATCTTAAACCACTTTCCTTATTTTAGGGCTAACCCACTTCTAACCACTAGTCCACTTAGTAATTTCTCCATTAACTTTATCATTTAAATAATTTATTTTGTATCCACTTTGACTTATAGTACACTCATCACTTCACTTTACTTCAAGGGGTTACCTTCTAACCATATTAAACCAATTTCTTTATTTTAGGGCTAACCCACTTATAACCACTTGTCCACTTAGTAATTTCTCCATTAACTTTACTATTTACCTTCTAAAATATCTTAAACCACTTTGACTACTTTGACCTTTTGGGGCTTCTAGATGACTCATGAGGGTTCTCCAACTTCACATGGCCATAACTCTCTAAACTTGAGGAGTTATGTGACGTTCCACATACCACTAGAAATGGCATGACATGTAATATCCATCTAGAATTTGTTTACCTGCAAATATATCAAAACTCATACCATTATCCATCAAACAAACTTGGGTCCATTACCCAAACCTTTCTCCAACTTCACATGGCCATCAATATCTAACCGTGAGGAGTTATGTGATGTTCTACATACCACCGGAAATGGCATGACATGTACTATCCATATGGAATAGTCTTACCTGAAAATATTTCAAAACTCATATCATTACCCATCAAAAAAACTTGGTTCCATTACCCAAACATTTGTGCTACCAGAATTTTCTACCAGACATTCTTCAAGGGTTGACACCAATGAGAACCAACCCAAATAATCAACAAGGAAACCTCAGAAAAATGGATTTTTTGAAGGAAAGAACATAACAGTACATGAAATGGCCAGGACCATGTTGAAAGATTCCAAGTTGGGTGACATATTTTGGGCACATACAGTACATACAAAAATTCATATCTTGAAAAAGGAATATTCATAAGTAACAATAATAAGACTCCCTACGAGCTATGGAAAGGAAGACTAGAAAATGTGAAGCATTTTAGAGTGTTTGGAAGCAAGTGCTACATCAAAAGAGATGATGGTGGGATTGGAAAATTTGACTCCTGTGTTGACAAACGAATATTTGTCAGGTACTCAAGCAAAAGAAAGTCATATAAGTGTTTCAATCTGAGACTCAACAGAATAGTGGAAATAATCAACGTACAGATTGATGAGACAAGTGTATGAAATCCCAAAGAATAAACAAAAGACTCAACACAACAAGAAGGAGAAGAGGATTTGAAAGAAGTAGAAGAAGAAGAATCAAAAGAAGAAGAAGAAGAAGAAGAGAAGCTAGAAGTAGAGCAAGAGGAAGATGACCAACAAAATATTTAGATATGTCCGAAAACTCCTAGTTGGCGAGTGCAGAAAAATTATCCATTTGAACAAATCATTGGGAATAAAGATGCAAGAGTTGAAACTCGAATAAAATTATGCTCACTAGAACAAAGACATCTAGCACTGTTGTCCACAGTTGAACCTAGAAGTTTTGATAATCCAACACTGATGAACATTGGATCAAATTTATGGAAGAAGAACTAGATCAGATAGAGAAAAACAAAACATGGGAACTTGTGCCAGGGCCTAAATATAAGAATGTGATTGATACAAAATGGGTATTCAGAAACAAGTTGAATGAGATGAATATGAAACCGTGAATAAAGAAAGGTCAGTATGCAAGGGATATGATCAGATCGAAGGAATAGATTTTGAAGAAACTTTTTCTCCAGTTTCCAGAATGGAAGTATTCAAATTGATCGTCTTACACATGTTTGAAGAAAATAAAATTATATCAAATGGATGTAAAATCAGCCTTCCTAAATGGAGAACTAGAAGAATATTTATACTAGAAGATTTATACTATTAGAAAAGGAAGATTATGTTTGTATATTGAAGAAGGAACTATATGGACTCAAATAAGCCCCTAGAGCATAGTATTCAAGGTTGGACATGTATATACAATAGAAAGGGTTCAGGAAAGGCAATGCAAACAACAATCTCTACATAAATGTAAATCAAAATTATTTATTTATAATTGAATTTTATGTTGATGACATTATTTTTGGAAGTAATGATGATAGGATGAGTCAAATATTTTCTAAAGACATGCAGAATGAATTTGAAATGTCATTATTTGGTGAGTTGTATTTATTTGTGGGACTCTGCATATGTCAGCAAGATACAAGTATTTTCATCTCCCAGACCAAGAATATCAAATAAATGTTAAAGAAGTTTGGAATGGTAGATTGCAAGCTCGTAAGTAATCCCATGCAGACTAGTTGCAAATTGAGTAATTATGATATGTCCAAGGATGAAGACCATAGACTCTACAAATCGATGATTTTCAGTTTACTTTATGTGACTGCATCAAGACCGAATGTGATGCAATAATTTGGACATGTGGAAAGAATTCAAGAAGTACCGAAGGAAACACATGCTATGGAAGTTAAGAGAATATTCAAATATCTCAATGGAAAAAAAGACTATGGATTATGGTATCCAAAAGGGAATGATCTATCTCTAGTTGCATACATAGATGTGGATTGGGTAGGAAGTGTTGATGAAAAAAAAAAACAAGTGGATCAACCTTCTACTTGAGTGATTGTATGGTATCCTGGTTGAGAAAGAAACAATGTTCAATATCATTGTCCATAGCAGAAGCATAATATATTGTAGCAACAACATGTTGTACATAGGATTTTTGGATGAAGCAAACTTTGTAGCTTATGCAGGTGGAATATGAAGAGACAATTATGATAGTCTGTGATAATACCAATGTTATAAATATCTCTAAGAATCTTGTGATGCATTCCAAGATGAAACACATTCCAATAAAGTTACACTTTCTACGGGAACATGTTACAGAGAAGAACATCAAGGTAGAGTATGTTCAGAAAAAAGAATAGATTGTCTAGATCTTCACCAAAAATCTTTTGAGGGAGACTTTTGATTATCTTCGATAGAAACTTGAAGTAGTTTCAGCCCCATAATGATCAACATGGAATTTTTTATAGTAAGACAAGGGGAGAGAAATAGTAATCATGAAAGACTTGAATGATTTTTGAATGATTTTTATCAGATATTTAAATGAGGAAGCACCGTGAAGAGAAACACCAGTAGAGATCATAGGCTTATAGATAGGGGGAGAAACCCCAAGGAGAAGTCATCTTTTTACATTGATGTCAAAGGGGGGAAGAAAAACAAAGGCATGGAAAGGAAGAGAAGAGGAATGAATATAGGGGGATCCAACATGATCATGAGGCATGTTGCATCTAACTATTTCCATCAATGCCAAAGGGGAAGTTTGTTGAAATATTAATTGTCGAAAGTTTAGTTGTTGGAATATTGGTTGTCATTGATGTCAACCCTTGAACAAGTTTCATGTCGAAGTAAAATAGTTGTAAACAAAAGATAACAAGTTGCATGTCAAAGTAACTGTAAACAAAAGTAAATAATTTGCATGTGAGTTTTATCTGAGTTTCATGTCATCATGAGTTTCATGGAAGTTTCATATCATCATGAGATCCTCATTAAAACACATAGAAGATTCATTTGGACAATCACTTTTGTGAATCACTTATGAGAATATAGGTCATAGATCTGAGGCAGTGAGTTGAAGGAAGAGAAGTCCAGTGAAGTGATAATTTTGCAGGAGATGAGAGTACAGAGAAGAAGTTTCAAACAAAGGTTCATTGATTATATCCATGGGTTTAGGAGGAAAAGCATGTACATTCATGGGTTGTAGTGACGAAAAGCATGGATACCCACGAGTAGACAGTGCATAAAGGCACAGACAAATTTTTTGAAGATCACTGGTCTAAAACTCAGGTTATATACATGATTGAAGGTATGTCTTCTTGTGTATGTTAGGGTGAATATTCTAAATAAATCAGGAATAGGTATGTTTTAGTGATTCATAAGAATTTGATTTGGAGAATTCTCTTGTGTATCTCGGTATGAGATGTGTGTAGTTTCATTCTTGATGAGATATCGTTATCAGTAGAAACAACATGTTATCATTGAAAAAGGTAGTGAAAAATTGGTGTACATTTATATTTTAGGGTGGTTGGATGGGGCAAGGAAAGGGGTTTGTATCCTCCTTCCAGTTGGAGCCAATTAAATTAGGGAGTTGGAGCTTCCTTCAGGTTGTATCCTATAAATAGGGGATTCGAGCCTTCTTCTAGTTGTAGATGGAGAAATAGGATTTTGGTGCTTCCAATGAATGTACTCTTTGATAATAAAAAAAATCATTCTTTGGTTTTTTCCCGCATTCGGTTTCCACGTACAATTCTTGTGTAGTATGTTTATGTGATGTATATGCATTGAATTATGGTGTTTTGAATGCTCATGATATTTATTGGAGGTTTTATATTGTGATTAAAAGTAATAATTGTTCTCATAATGATTCACCCCCTGCCCCCTCTCAGTATTCCAACAATAAATATTGAGTCCTAGAATTATGAGTATTCATCACTTCAAGATCCACATCATCAAGGTTTCAATGCAACACCAAGAAAATACTTCATTCCAAAGATCTATATGAGGAAGTTTTATGGCAAAGATCCTATAATATAGATATTACAGATGGATCAATTCTTTGATATACACAAATTCCAATATTACATAAGGTACCTATTGCATCTTTGTATTTATAAAATGATTGATTTGTTTGGTATCAATGACTTTGTGAAAGAAAACATAATTATTTTATCTCTTGGTCCATTTTTATGGATGAATTGTTATCACATTATGGGGATATTAAGAGAAATAAATTATTTATTCAATTGATACATCTTCGACAAAAAGTTCCAATTAGAGAGCACATTCAAAACTTACAAAAGGTCGGTGTTAGGATAAAGAAAATTCCCGAGGATAATTTGTTAGGTCTCTTTATGGGTACTTTAAAGGAGAACATTCAACATGAGATGTCTCTCCTTGAACCTAAATCCCTAGAGAAATATTTTAGTATGGAAAGGAAAGTGGAAAACAAAAATATGGCTACAAGAAGGGTGGTCACTAACAACTATAGAGAGCACCATGTTACCTCTCCTAAACCAATAAGGTTGACACCTCAATAAATGGATGAAAGAAGAGAAAAGGGACTATGTTTCAATTGTGACAAGAAGTATAGTAAGGGGCATAAATGCAGTGAGAAGAAAGAATTCTACATAGACAATGAAGAGGAATAAGATCAAGAATTGGAGTCGTCACAATATCTAGAGCTAGAAAAGACTACTCCAATGATATCTTGTCATGTATTTTTTGTCATTAGTACTCCACAAACCATCCAGATGGAAGGATATATCAAAAATAAAAAGGTAACATTGTTTATTTATTTTGTTAGTACCCATAACTTCATCATTTACAAATTAGAAAAATATCTCAATTTCTTTGTATATCTAGCATTAGAGTTTCAAGTAACGATTGCAAATGGAGGTACCATAAATTGTTGTGGTAAGTTCCATAGTATTAATCTAAATATGAGGGAGTATTTATTGGATAGTCCCATGATTTCCATCCAAATGGGTGGTGTTGATGTTGTATTAGGGGTCCAATGGTTACACTCATTGGGAACAATGGCCCTTAATTTTCAAGATCTTTTCATGAGATTTTACTTAGAAGGAAAGGAAATGGAGCTTAGAGGTATCCAAGGGAAACCCTCTAAAGTGATAATCTCTAATATCATGACAAAATTAATCAAAAAGGAAAACCACAGTGTAATTGCACAATTATGCTCACTAGATGTTCAAACATCTATATCCTTTTCTCCAATGGATCTCCAAAAAGTTATAAACAATCATTCCAAGGTATTTGGAGAGATGCCTAAGGTTATTTCACCTGCTCAAGATCATTCCCATTCTATTCATATGTAACTAGGAAGTGTACATCTAGTCTTCCATGTTTCTTTCTTAAAGAAGATAATCAGTGACAATATCCTAGTGCAAATTATTTAATCAGAGATTAATGGAAAAGGGAAAATCATACTAGAACTAGAAACAATCCTTGAAACAAGGATTAGGAAGCTGCGAAATCAAGAAATTATTGAGTACCTCGTCAAATCAAATAACCTACCAGTGGAAGAGGTGACATGAGAAGATGATTTCTTCATGCAAACAAACTCGCGGTTGTCAAGTGTTGAGGACAACACTTGTTTGAAGAGGATGGGCATGATAATCCATAGACAAAACCCCATGTTAAACATAGAACACCTTATAAATCCCTATATATTAAGTTATTACATTTCTAGTGTTATATTAGTAGGTCAGATAGAACCTTTCATTGTACCCTTTCATTATAACTATACCATTTGTCTCCTATATATATATACCAAGGAAACCTAGTCTTAAGATCATGTTCTCTCAACTCATATGGTATTCTGGATTGGATATATTGTAAAAGGAGTTTTCCCCCTCGAAGTGGATTATATTCATTGACTTTTTATCATTTTTAAGGAATTGGATCATAACAGGTTTAGTAGAAGTTGTGGAAGCCTATGGCTCTGAATATGAACTCAACACTTTCCCTTTTCTTTTCTTCTAGACCTTTATGGGGCAAGAAAAATGATTTCTCCTTCTATGAGGTTGAAGCTATTTTAAAAATTATGGAAGGGTATAAGTAACATATAAGTTCAAACAAGTCTTTCATACACCTAGCCATGAGAAAACTTCATTGTGCCTACCTCATCAGTGAGACAAAAATGCAAAGACGAAATTATGAATTTTCAATATCCAAATCTATTATGTTCCACTCTTCATTAGGCTTTGAACCTACCTCTTGTAACATCCTGCTCTACTGAGCATATTATTATTGACTTATTCTTTGAGGACACTTCATTGCAAGTGATCCAGATATGGAACACTATGATTTCATTTAGATTATGGATTATATATGATGATGTTGAGGTGTTATAGTTGATTGATAATATTGATGTATATATACGTTGACAGCTGCTTTTGACAAGTCGTCCTGAGTGTGCAGGACACATGACAGGTTATGGATGTTGGTGGCATCAAAGGGAATCCTTGGACTCTGGATTGATTTAGGGAGTTGATTGTATTGTTTGATTATTTCATTATTATGCACATATGATGCATGATGGATTTTAGTATGATTTATGTATATGGATTTTTTACATTGTTTTTTTCATTGGACGCGGAATTGACGATGCTTGCTAATTTGAATCACATAAGGAGTAAAGGGGACTTGCACAAAAAAACTATATATTTAGGGAGAGGTGTGTTAACATCCCTGTCACAGCCTACTAGCACTTCTGCCATGGAAGCTGTGTAATGAAGATTCCCTTCAAGTATTGTGCTCCTTCCTTTCTGGGAATTCCTTCACCTTAAACCTACGGTATTTAATTTTGTCGGAGTAGTGAATTACCAAACCGCCAGAGAGAATAGGCTCGTAGATATATTGGATAGTTATTTTTCATCATATATATGACCACCCTTCACTCTAGGACTTCATAGCTTCGGGGTTTTCACCTCTTCACTTATGCGAACTCAAACTCATTGAATCAATGAACTCTTACGGATCCAACGACCAGTATTTTCCCACCAATATGTGTTGTATATCCACATCGTGATTCGGGATTCAGGGCACACTTATTACAAAAAACTTTAATCTATCAAAGCAATGAAGCCTGAAGGTCTTCAGGTTTTAACGAGTGTGCATATTTTGTTTGATTGGATGGTCGTGGGGATTTTGATTTCCTCATGATCACATCTCGTCCACTAGTTTCCTTCGAAGACATTCCAACCTTTTATTTCATCTTTTGAACCATGCACACACTGTCCCTCTTGAAATTTTCCTTTTAAATGAACTCCAGTGCTCAATAGCACATCCATCCTCAGCTCTGGATTGTAATTGTTAAGTGCATACTTTGCTCCTCCCTAGTGTTTTTTCACACTGTCTCTTTTGATATTTGTAGTTCTGAAGGTTAGAGACCTCTGCCTAAATTGAGAGGATATTTTTGCACACCAAGGACTATTCCTTCTGAACTTGGGATTTCAAGGAGCCTATCCATGCACTTATAGAGTTGGCTCTGGAAGTGTTTTACTGTGACACCTAGAAGAGGAATTTCAGGTTCCTTACAGAAAATTATTAACTCAATCTTAGAACATAATTTCACTCGGTTGCAGGTTTATTTCTTCACAGTATCAGTTGGTTCATAAAGGTACAAAGTAATCTTATGATTTCTACATTGTGCTAAGAGTTTTTCTCTATTGTTCCTTTCCTCATTTAAATTGTGATATAGATCAATATATTTCTACTTGGATGTACTCTGTAAGGTTGTCACTTTTCCCGGTAAACTGGAGTAAGATGGAATTGTCATCTTTAGGCTACTTGTTGAAGGTCTCTGTTACTAATTAAGTTTATGTCTTATTTTTATTAGATTTCTTCCAATTATTTAAATAATTAAGATGATGAATTATTGAAATAGTATACATTGTGTTATGAGGTGATGACTAAGAAACCATATTCTTTGTGTCATTTGAAGACAATTTGTACATAAGAATGCTAGAAATTATTTGATTTATGGAATATATTGAAGGTATGGGAATTAGATACTTCCTTGTTTCTCAGAATATTCACCAGTCTTGAAACCTTAAATGGTCAAAAACAATCGGATGAATCCTAGAATTGAGAGTTGATTATGTGTCTTGGAGGTCCTAACCTTGCAGGTATCTTGGATGGGTAGATATTCTTGATTTCCTTGTATGATGATATATTATGTTAGAAGCAATGATGTTGTGTGATGAAACTGGTTGTGGTTTGTTAATATTATGGTAGATGTGGGAGGTATTTACCTCCACGTGTAAACTTGACGAGAATAGAAGACTCCAGAAAGCAAGAGAAAACCCTAATGAGTTGGCTAATGACCCTAGAAGTCTTGTCGGCTCAAGAAGATAATTTATATTAGGTTATTAGCCTCCAAGAGAAGAATTCGGCCAGAAATAATAATAACATACTGAACAGACATATACCCAAAAGGAGAAGTTGGCACCAACAAATCTGGCAAAACCACTATAAATACAGGGCGCCAGTTCTCATTTGACACATCTCAGAATTGCAGAGCAGCAATTGGTGCACACTGTACTTCCCAGTTTGGTGTGCATGTGTGGAGGAGAGCTGCAGGTGCAGCTGCTGCAGGTGTAGCTACTGCAGCAACTAGTTTTCAGTATTGGCTTGGACTATCTCTTGGCTAGGGTTTGGACTATCTGATTAGCTATTGTTGGTGTGCTATCCTTGGAGGAAGATGCGTTACACCTTGTTTGGTTATCTATACTAGGGTTTGCTTCCGGATTAATTCTCAGTCAAGGTTAAGGTGCTTGGAGGGTGGCTTCAACCTATGGTTGGGTGACAAGGGTATTGTCAATGGTAAAACGAGCACACATCCTTCATATTCTAATAGGTTATGGGCCCACACCTCCTTCATTCAGTATAAACGCTGGAAGGAAACATATCTGCTAGGATATTGAGCTCGTTGAGGAACTGTCACTAGGGCTACTAGCAGAAGAAGCTTCTAAGACACTGCCGCTAGGGTTACTATCAGAAGAAGCTTCCAAGACACTGTTGCTAGGGTTACTAGAAGGAGCAGTTGCAGAAACCCTAATCCTCTTATTGAGGAACCTTAAGTGAATTGATTGACTTAATCTCTGGATAGATCAGTATGCTCTAGCCTATCACATCTCTTGATACTCTCAGCAAGCCAAGACGTGAAGTTTGAATTTTTGGTCAAATCTAGGGTTTGACCAAGTCAAGCAACCATGACTAACTCTATGAATTATGAGAACAAGTTAGATGGAGCCTCTAACTTCAGAGCTTGGAAGACAATAATTGACCTCATCCTTTCCAAGAATAAAGTTTTGGATATCATGAAAGGAAATATCGTGAAGCTAGAGTTTGAAGAAGGAAAGAGAAGGAACCACAGAACGTTGCGGCTATGGAGAAGTTCAAAGATATTGATATCAATGCCATGAGTATCATAGTGGATTCTGTAAAATACCACTTGATACACTACATCTCCCATCTTGACTCATCAAAGAAGATGTACGATGCCCTAACAAATCTCTTCTCAGTCAGAAACATTGGACAAGTTATGAGTTTGAAGAATGAGCTCCGTGACATGAAGATGAATGATGATGACATCATAACATCATACTTTGTAAGGATCTCCCAGTTAAGAGATCAACTACAACCTATTGAAGAGATCACTTCAAAGAAGGAATTGGTGATCATATTACTCAATGGTCTTCCCAAGACATGGGATGCATTTTCCACAAGCATGAACATAAGGAAGGAGTATCCGACATTTGAAGAACTTTGGACTTTCTGTGCTCAAGAAGAATCAAGGATCAATGCAAAAGAGAAACCCCAAAGGAAGTACGATTATCAAGCCTTCATAGAAAGATTCAAGAACTTTAGGAACAAAAGGAATTTTGGCTCAAGGAGGAACCCAAATCAAGAGAAAGATATTTCAGAAGTACAATGCTTCAACTATTGAAAGTATGGTCACTACAAGAATCATTGTCCCGAGCTAAAGAAAAGGAAGGAGAAACACAAAGCATCAATTGTCGAAGAAAAGGAACCTACAAAGAAGACTAAGCGGGATGGAAGAGACTTCTTCTTATAAAAAGGTAACAACACTCTTCTTATTTCTTGTACATATCTTGTTTGCATCGTCTCTGTACATATATTGTATATCTATCTCTTGGAAGATAATATGTTCCAAGAAGAACTATACCTATGGAAGAAAAAACAAGATGAAAATAGATATATTTATATAATACACATGAAAGAATGAAATACAAATCATGTGGAAGCTATTGCAAGATAAGACAAATCAATCATGAAGAGACTTAGAAGAAGCAAAGATAGAAAGAAGTCAACAATCGAGAAGAAATTGGAAAAAGACTTATGACGTTTTGTAGAAAACAACAAGATGGAAGCATGGACTCTGTTAGACAAGATAGCCAATTATATATTGCAAAAGACAATAAGGATGCATATGGAAGTGTGGACTCTATTATACAAGAGAGACAATTATATATTGCAGAAGACAATAAGGATGCAGATGGAAGCATGGACTCTTTTAGACAAGAGAGCCAATTATATATTGCAGAAGACAATAAGGATGTATATGGAAGCATGGACTCTGTTAGACAGAGGGAGTTGATTATATGCACTTATACATGAAGCAAGGATTAATAGGGAGCTAATCCTATTATCCATTGAAGATGATGAAATATATATATCCATGGTAGTAGCCATGAATGACAGTACGTGTTCAGTTCAACTGCAGAAGAAGACTTCTTTGAAGAGAAGCCTTAAAGTATTCCTGGTTGTCCATCCAGATCCGTGATCCTATGATGAAAGGAAGAAGTGGAATATCTAGGGAATGGAATCTATAAGAAACTCCATGGACCCAAGAGCTAAAGAAAAACATGAGGATTCTAAGAAATAAAGAGAAACTAGAACAACCAGTCATTGTATCAAGAATCACAAGATTACCAGCATGATATGAACTCACTAAAAGCAATCAGGTAGAAGAACTAAAATTCGTGATGAAGAACAGTGTATGGAAGACTTAATAATGAACGCATTGCGAGATCTAGAACCATAGGTTCTCCTAGATGGAGGGAGAAGACTATGATGATTACTTGTTCTAGTAAACCAGACTTATCTCTACATAAGTCATTATATCATCTGCAACATCCATGCATTGGAATTCTACATTAGATGAATTCAAAGAATGTTCTCTGGAGAAATTGGATAAAGAGCATATGAAGAGAAATCTCAAGACTTTGAGTCATACTAGAAAGAGACTCTTGTATGCAGATAGAAGAAGATAACTTGGTGGAGAAACTTCAGTGCACATCATAAGCGTGGTGAAGATTACTTATAACATCAAGATGATTACTCAGTAGATCAGATCTCACGATGACAGAAGAAGTGCCACATGGATATGTTCCAGTTTTCCAACAATGATATACTCTATTGTTCATATCTACATGAAGCCTTCACAATGTTCTAGACTAAAGTACATTTTGAAATCAAGCATTACATTATCCATGATGAAGTCCAGGAAGTAGAAAATGGTTCTCCAATACATATCTCCACAGATGAGCAGATAAGCAGACATTTTTCTAAAGCATTTGCATACTCAAGATGGAGCTCATGGAAACAAATTCCTTACTGAAAAAGGAAGAAATAACCCCCAGGTTGGAAGGGACCACTGAAAATATTATTGAAGACATTCATTGAAAAATAGTCCATCTTGGACAAATGCTTTCCTGTTTGGAAAGTGGATTGAGATTTCTGATGGACAGTCACTTCCCATTATGGTTAACATGGGAAGCAATTTGATTGTTGATGTATCATAGATAGTGACTTCCCATTGTGGTTAACATGGGGAGTGGTCTAGAGAATTCTCTCTTCTTGAGGGTTACTCAAGAAGACTAGCCTGCCTCACTGGACAATGATTTCTCATTGTGGTTAACATGAGGAATGGTCTGTTTTGGAGGTTGATGCAGGACAATCTTTTCCTCTTGTGGTTAATAGAGGAAATGGTATGGATAGTCATTCCTTAGGGTTTATACATTCTCTCCAGTGTGAAATTTGATTAGTGTAGGGGGAATGGCCCAGGGTGGGGAATGGTCCAGGCTCAGCAATCAGGGAAATGCATTCCTTAGGGTTTATACATTCTCTCCAGGGTGCACTTTGATTAGTGTAGGAGGAATGGCCCAGGGTGGGGAATGGTCCAGGCTCAACATTCCTTAGGGTTATACATTCTCTCTAGGGTGCACTTTGATTAGTGTAGGAAGAATGGCCCAGGGTGGGGAATGGTCCAGGTTCAAAAGATAGGACAATTATTCTTCCTTGCTTGAGAAGAGTAGTCCAGATATCTCAGTGATATACTATGAGGGTAGATATTATTTTAGAGCTCATAGATGTGAGTGAAATATTGGCCCAGATGATTTAGTTTATATCATAACATTGTTTCTGTGCAGGTTGTTATCAGATGTTTGTTATGAAGACTCTATGACAGTAGATGAAGACTACTGTGGTGGATATGTTCCATTGTTCGTGACTATACATTGTTGATCAAGTACTTGTTTGTTACTTGGTGTGGTAGTATACCACTGGATTGTAGTTATGTACTACTATGGATAGACACAGTTGTGTTCTATTTTAGTTCTAATTACCTTGAAGACTATCAACAGTTTATTGGAAATAATCATCATCTAGACGAAAGATGAACAGATATTTTCCAGACGAAAAATAGTTCAGAGCATTTACACTTCTAGATTATAAGAATGAATCTTGTATCACTCTATGGTGTGAGTGAATTATCCAACATCATGTATGATTACTCAGATGAATTATGGTTTCAAGAGATGATGCAGTTGATGGTGGTGGTGATGCTCATGATCTAGTCATGAGATAGTCTAAAACAACTATTTGATGCTACCGGGTAAATGGTATGTTTTTGTGCTTAAGACCATTACCTGTAATACCTCCCTATCTAGGAGGGAGTGTTAATATTATGGTAGTTGTGGGAGGTATTTACCTCCACGTGTAAACCTGACGAGAATAGAAGACTCTGGAAAGAAAGAAAAAACCCTAATGAGTTGGCTAATAACCCTATAAGTCTTGTTGGCTCAAGAAGATAATGTATATTAGGTTATTAGCCTCCAAGAGAAGAAGTCAGCCAGAAATAATAATAATATACTGAATAGACATATACCCAGAAGGATAAGTCATCCCTATAAAATCTAGTAGAACCACTATAAATACAGGGCACTAGTTCTAATTCGGCACATCTTAGAATTGCAGAGAAGCAACTGGTGCGCACTGCGGTTCCCAGTTTGGTGTGCACGTGTGGAGGAGATCTGCAAGTGCAGCTACTGCAACAACTAGTTTTTAGTATTGGCTTGGACTATCTCTTGGCTAGGGTTTGGACTATCTGATCAACTATTGTTGGTGCGCTATCCTTAGAGGAAGATGCGCTACACCTTGTTTGTCTATCTAGCCTAGGTTTTGCTTCCAAAGTAATTCTCAATCAAGGTTAAGGTGCTCGAAGGGTGGCTTCGGCCTATGGTTGGGTGACAAGGGTATTTTCAATGGTAAAACAAGCACACTTCCTTCATATTCTAACATGGTTTACCTTGAATAATCCTGATTTTTTACCCTTGTTGTATGTGGTAATGATGTGATATGGTAGATAGTTAATACATTGAATATGGATCTAAATCTAGTTTTGCAATGAGATGAAAGAAATAGAATGAGTACTGTTGATGTACATCACTATCATATTCCATTGGTTCAGTGGGAAAAACAAATAATAGACATATATCTTGTTGTTGTCAATTTTTTATGAAATAATAGAGGGGTTGTTACATATGGTGTTGAAGTGGGTTCAAACCTGCTACATTGGACCGTTATGCCATCCACTATGTTAAACTAAATGATTGAGTTAGATCGCTAATAAAAATATGAAATTTTCTTGTTGGTAATCATGGTTAGAGGATGCAGGGGAAGTAGATGGCATGGTACTATAGGAATAGGTATGACACCTTCGATAGTACCCATGCCAAAAGGGTCTAATCCTCAGGGATATGAGCATAATAATGAGACAACACATGTTGTTGTGGAAGACATGGTAGGTTTGATGAGATCCTTCCAGAGGATTTCAGAGGCTTTGATTAACCACTTGGATTGAGATGAGGGTAGAGCATCTGTACCCAATGAGGGTTCACAACATGCTCTGTATAGTAGTGGTAGTATACACAGAGAACTCGAGAAGGTGAAGTTTTTCAAGTTCATGGGTACCACAGATGGCTTAGCTGCCAAGGCATGGTTGGAAAACATGGCGATGTACTTCACAATTCATGATTACACCTCCAACATGAAATTCTGCATGGAGGTCTTTCAGCTGAAAGGAAGTTCTCTTCTATGGTTGAAGATGCTCCTACCTCAACTAAACAATGGTCGTCGAAGATGTGTCATGGGATTTTTTTGAGGAACGGTTCTGGGAGAGGTACGTGTCTGAAGAAATCATTGATCTTCATCTTAATGAGTTCAAATTATTATGACATGATAGTCGTATGGTGCCAGAATATGAGGACAGATATATGGAGCTACTTAGGTATGCTCCACATATTAACACAGATAAGTTAAAGGACAACATGTTTGTGTTGGGACTTAAATTCAACATTTGTGCCAAGGTACGGATACTAATTCCTAATTCATTGCACAATGTCGTTAAGAAGTCCCTCATAGTTGAGGAAGAGCTAAATAGTGGGGTTCAGGGCAAGACTTCTTCTAGACAGGATTTAGGGCATCAATATACACCTAGAGGACCTATGTTTATGACACCATGGAGATAGACTCCTCAATAGAGGACTCCTTACAAGGGACCAAAGTAGAAACAACACCATCTGCATCAGTGAAAGTTTAGGATTTTTCAACATAACAAATCAGGATCACAGACCATTACACCAACAACTTCTACTTCGAAGACCAGGAGGATTGGACCAAAGACTGGATGTTTGACATGTGGTGAGCCACATTTCCAACGAGATTTCCCAATTGAAAAGGCCAGAGTGGTCGGATCATTGGGACCCACAATAGTTGGAGATTTGGGAAAATCCCATAGGATACATGTAGTGGTGAACAATCACTAGTCAGAGCATATGTCCACTGTGTTAGAGACGTCGAGTACAATCACTGACCAAAAATATAGTATATTGATAGATCCAAGTGCTACAGAGAGATTTATCTCTAGTGCAACGCTAAAGAGAATTAAGGTAAAGGAAGTCGAGAAAGATGAGTTCAAATACTTAGAAATGGCATCAGGTGCCAAACAAAAGGTTAGAGGAAGGGTTACGAACTGTAGCCTTAAATTGGGAGACTTTGTGACAAAGTTAGATATTTATGTCACAATCTTAGGATATTATGACATAGTAATCAGTATGGATTGGTTGTAATTGCATGATGTGATACTTAACTGTAAGATAAAAAAGTTAAGTTTGATGGATGATTTGGGACAAAACAAAGTGATTGTAGGAAGAAACCAAAGAGTTTCCTTGAGGTTCATTTCTTCTCTACAATTGTAGAAGAGTATGTGCAAGGGATGTAGACTATATGAAATATTAGCGTTGAATGAAAATGGCAACGTGGAATGACTATAAAACCTTCATATAGTGCAAGAGTTTGCAGACGTGTTTCCAAAAGAATTACCCGGTGTATCGCCTGAAAGAGAGTTGGAGTTTACAATGGAATTGAAACCAGGAACTAAAACTATTGCAAGAAATCCTTATCGGATGTCAACGACTGAATCACAAGAGTTGAAAATGAAATTGAAAAAATTGGTGGATTTGGGATGTATTCATCCAAGTGTGTCACCTTGGGGTGTACCAGTTATTTTCATGAGAAAGAAGGATGGATCGTGGAGACCTTATATTGACTATCGTCAATTGAACAAAGTGATGATCAAGAACCAATATCCATTGCCAAGAATAGATGATTTGTTTGGTCATATGAAAGGGGCGATAATATTTTAGAATATTGACTTGAGATCAGGATATCACCAATTATGGATTAAAGAAGAAGATATCCCTAAGACCGCTTTTAATATGATATTTGGACACTATGAGTTTACAGTTTTACCGTTAGGATTGACAAACGCCACGAGGGTATTCATGAGTTTGATGAATGGGATGTTCTGTGAATACTTGGACAAGTTTTTTCAAGTTTTTATTGATGACATACTGATTTATTCTTGGATGAAGGAAGATCATGATGAACACTTGAGGTTGGTCCTGCAATGCCTAAGAGAAAACAAATTGTACAGGAAGCTATCAAAATTATCTCTTTACCTATATAAGACTCACTACTTGGGACATATCATATATGGCAAAGGTATCATTGTGTATCCAACAAAAGTGGAGGCTATTATGGAATGGACATCACCAACAAACGTACACGAAGTACACAATTTTATGGGTTTAGAAGGATATTACCTACAATTTGTCGAAGGATTTTTGAAGATAGCAAATCCAATCATGGAATTGCAGAGAAAGAAAAATAATTTCTTATTGACTGAGAAATGTGCAAAATCATTTCAAAGGATCAAAGAGTTGTTGATGACAACACCGATACTAAAATTCCCTGATATGGACAAGGATTTCTTGGTATGCACAGATGCATCCAAGGAAGGGTTAGGCGGATTTTTGATGCAAGACGGTCAAGTCATTGCTTACATTTCAAGGAAATTGAGAAAGCATGAAGAGAAATATGCAACACATGACTTGGAGTTATTAGCTATTGTTTATGCCTTGAGAGTATGGAGACATTATTTGATTATATGAAAATTCAAATTAAAGAAAGATCATTGTGGATTTCAACATATTTTTACACAAAGTGACCTGAACGCACGACAAAGGCGTTGGTCAAAATTACTTAGCGAATACAATTTTGAAATTACTCACATTAAAGGAACTATGAATCGAGTGGCAGATGCATTAAGTAGGAGGCCATGCATATTTTCGATGTTACCTCTAAAGACGAATCTTCGAGAAAATATTCTAACTCTACAAATCGATGATGGTTGGTATAAAAAAGTTAAGAATAATATTGGACAAGGTACCATGATGATACCAAAGTTTGAAGGTTATTCACTAGACGACGATGGATTATTGATATTTAATGGAAGAATTTATGTACCTCCTAACAACGAATTAAGAAGTTTGATCTTGAGCGAAGCTCATTGGGTAGTATACATGGCTCATCTAGGAGTCACAAAGATGACGACAAATCTTAATCCTTTATTCTTTTGGAAGGGAATGAAAGAAGACATAGTAAGTTACAATGTAAGATGTCTAGAATGTCAGCAAGTGAAGGCTTAAAATATACATCCAGTAGGATTGTTACAACCGCACGTTATTCTTGAATCAAAATGGTAAGTCATTTCGATGGAATTTATTGTTGGATTGCCACTACCGACAAGAAGACACGATTTGATTTTTTCGGTAGTTGACACTCTGACAAAGAGTGCACACTTTATTCCAGTGTGTATGATGTATCAGGGACCTGACATAGCTAGAGTATTTGTCAATGATATTGTGATATTACATGGAGTATCAAGAAAGATAATATCCGATCGAGGATTGGTGTTTACAGGACAGTTTTGGACTAGTTTCCAAGAGGCTTTGGGAACACAATCAAACTTTAGCACAACTTACCACCTAGAGACAAACTTGAAAAAAGAAATAAAAAACTAGATTTTGGAGGATATGTTAGTTCTATATGTAATGGACCAACAGAAAAGTTGGGAATAATTCTTGCCACTAGTAGAATTTGCATACAATATCATCTACCAAAGTACAATTAGGATGGCCCCATTTGAGTTTCTTTATGGGTGGCCATGTTGGACACCATTGATTTGGGATCGAATTAAGGACAGGGTTATGGTAGGACCAGAAGTGATACAAGAAATGGAAGAACAGATGCTATCGATAATCTAGAGGATTAAAGAAGCGCAGGATCAATAGAAAAGTTATGTTGATGCACATCATGTTGACCGAAGTTATGAAGTTGGAGACAAAGTCTTATTGTGGGTAAAACCGCACAATAGTTCGATCAAGTTTAGAAAGGGTGTTAAAATCTCTCCTAGATTTGTGGGACCTTTTGATGTAGTGGAAAATAAAGAACTTGTGTCTTATCGACTAGCCTTGCCTGATTCTTTGAGGCGTATGCACGACATATTTCATGTATCTGTTTTGAGACATTATATTAGTCATCCTTCACATTTTATTGGCATGAGTTCCTTGTAGGTGCCATATGAGAGTGCTCTCATGGTGGAGCCAATCCACATTCTGGACCATTGCATTCGAAAGCTATGGCGTTGAACAGTCGATCAGGTCAAGGTCTAGTGGGACAATTATAGTCCGCACTCAGCTACCTGGGATGACACATTTGAGATGTGTCAACAGTTTCCTTAGTTGTTTTGATATATTTAGACATATAGATCTATGTCAGATACATTTATTTACTTGCTTCTACTTATACTATACAAACTTCAGGACGAAGTTTAAAACAAGAGGGGGTGTATGTAACATCTCGCTCTACTAAGCATACTATTATTGACTTATTCTTTGACAACACTTGCTTGCAAGTGATCAAGGTATGGAACACTGTGATTTCATTCAAATTATGGGTTATATATGATGATGTTGAGGTGTTATAGTTTATTGATTATATATATATATATATATATATATATATATATATATATATATATATATATATATATATATATATATATATATATATATATATATATATATATATATATATATATATATATATATATATATATATTGACAGACTCTTTTGACAAGTTGTCCTGAGTGTGCAGGACACATGATAGGTTATGGATGTTGATGGAATCAAAGGGCTTCATTGGACTCCATATTGAGTTAGGGAGTGGATTGTATTTTTTGAGTATTTCATTATTATGCAATATGAAGTATGATGGATTTTAGTATGATTTATGTATATGAATTTTTGACACTATTTTTGTCAGTGGACACAGGATTGACGATGTTTGCTAATCCGATTCACATAAGGAGTAAAGGGGCCTTTCAAAAAAAAAAAAATATTGAGGGAGAGGTGTGTAGCATCCCTCTCACATCCTACTATCACTCTCGTCATGTCTAGAACTGTAGGTTAACAATTACCTAGTTTGGGTGGTCCACGATGTCATGAGGGAAGACTGAAATAGTCACTCACAAATATATCTAAGGGGTGCCCAATAAGGCAGATTCCTTATTCCTTAGAAGCCCTTAGTCTCTCACAAGGTTGACTGAATGGAGTTTTGACTCCAAAGGGTTGGAAAAAATTTGAAAACAAGTCAACGTGAGTGGCACCCTTGGAGCATGAAGAGGTGTCTTGAATGGCACGTTGCACAATTGAAACCTGAGTCAACAAACATAGGTGGCCTAGAAAACATTGGGATTATTAGACCTTGTTGGATTAAAATAATTAATTAAATAAGAGATTATTAATTATTAAATCTTAACAGAAGTCTAAGTTGGAGTATAAAATTTAATAAAGGACTAATTGAATTGTGACATGAGTTAAAGATTTGAAGGAAATAAAATGTTAGGAAATAGTAAGTAAAAACCTAAAGAATTGATCAAATGCACATGTGTGCATGAAATTATTAAAAATGAATCTTTATTTAGAAATAAATAACAACTTGAGAGAATGGGTTATGCATATAATAGAATATTGAGTCAACCAACCCTAGTCTAACTAGAAGAAAACTCCTAATTTTACTCTAACTAAAGTCTAGTTAGGAGACACCCACTAATTAATGGATTGGGGAACTAAGAGACAACTAAGAGGAAAAATAGAAACATATGGGGAAATGTGAGGAAAAGTGGCTTTTAAATAAAAATAAAAGAGAAATTACTTGGGAAACCTGGGGAGAATGTGACACCCGTAGTGGGTGAATAATCCTTTAACTAAATTATTAAAAAATAATGAATTGTGCATGAGACACAAATGTCCATGAGGAATATTTCTATAAAGCAATTAACGTAGAAGGGAAGGGGAAAGAGCTTTTGGGGAACACTGTTATGCTACTAAATTTTTTATTGGTTATGTTTTACTTGTGAGAGTTGGGACTCCAGGCTTGTGAAAAGAGTGGAATCTCTTCCTTGCGAGGTAAGATTGGAAGCTATTGGGTTCAGGTTTTGTTCTTGGCCCCTTTACGGCTCGGGGGGCTAAGGGGGAAGAAGAGTACCCCTAGAATTGGCCGGGAGGTATCAGTGAAGTCTATGTGATTAGCAGGTGAAGGAAAGGAAGGAGTGCAAGAATTGAAGGGAATCTTAATTACGCAGCTTCCATTGGTCTTGGTGTTTTTATATTCTTACTATATTTACATATGTTGTTAATGAGAATTAGTTCAAAGTTTATATTTTTAAATTACAGTTGTTGCAAGAAAATAATATTTACAATGGTTACATTTTAAACTTTCGTTGTAATTCCAGATGTTTTCTGAACCCTAAATTGAGCGGCATGATCCTCATTGTAAAGTTTAATTTATATTGTATATGATATATGTTATTTTAAAATTTGTATCTTCATCCATATTGAAGTTCGTGTGATTGGAGTTTTGTTGAGATTATTTAAAGAATTTATTAGTGTATTGATTGCTAGTAAACTAGGGAGTTCAGTCCGAATTCATATTCATGAACTCTTTGTTGAATTGTGTTTGAATCCTAAATAAACCCATTATGTGGGATCTCTATTGATTTATACTCTAATGTGAATTTTTTGTCGTAGGAATGTCTACTGAATTTTTTCCTTTCCAATTTAATTTGTAATATGGACCTATGTTGAATATGTTAAATATGAAATTATATGTGGATCTTCTGTTGGAATTAGTTGATAAATCCAAATTCATTGATAACATGGAGTCTTTGTGTTATTATTTTAAAAACCAAAAAACTTTCAAGGCTAGGGAAGGCATGTTAAAGTCTCTGGAATTATGATTTAATGTGTAATGTGTTAGCCCCTTTTCCTAAAAAAAGTTATGCATGTGACTAGGATCCATAACCTAGTGCTAGTAAAAAAGGGCGCTATTCGGGGCTCCAAAACTCCTACACTCGAGAGGTTTCTTAAACTCAACACTCATTTTCTCCCAAAGAGATAACCGACCGAATATGGTCTTGAGCTAAGTTGACTGGTAGTCGTAGGTTAACCCTACCCCAAATTCCTTCGTAAATTTTATTAATCCAATCTAACAGTTGGAGCAAATTTTCCTTGCATGAGTCTCTATAGTGGAGATCCACTACGGAACTCCAGACTTCAGGGTTTTATAAATACTTAACTTTTACCTCTTAACTTAGCCAAAGATCTGAATCTTGATTAACTTGGAGATCAACAGTTCCTTTACCTTGCTCTGATCTACAAATAAAAGTAACCTCGGAGCTCCGGGCTTCGGACGGTTTTTTGTTGCAACTCTCGTTTCCTCCTAATTTGTTGATCTAAAAATGAAGAAGACTTGTATTCTTGAAATTATTTGCAAGTAAAATTTATGTGTTAAAATGCAAATGGATCAACTTTGCAACACAATTTTAATAGAATTTAATCTTCAAAGATGCATATAAACAACAGAAATAAACAATGAACATAAAACACATAACACAACAAATGATAAAGGATTTCACCCCTCTCTTGGGCTACATCTCCTGGTCCAGCTTCCAATGGATCATTTGTATTATTTGATCAAAGTGCTCAAAAATGTGCTTTATAATGCTCAAAATTCCAAATAGACTACTCCAATGGCTTCAGAACCTCCAAAAACCCCTAGCTGGGTGTTTTTGGCATCTCGTTTGGCCAAAAATTGAAGAAGATAGGTTTCCTGGAAGTCCCCCTTCAAACTTGTTGTCTCTGCATCTACAAATCACACCCTTGTTGGCTCAACCTAGCCCACATGCATATTTAAGCATTAAAACTTAGCACCAGACCCAACCACGCAAACTGTGCAAACTGTAGGATGGTTACGGGCGCACCTAGCCCCTAACCGCCAGGGCTATAGTCGTATGACCCATATGACCGCACACAAGTGCAAACATAGGCCCCCGATTCCACAAGCCAAGGTTTTAACAACAAGTGGCGGGTCGTTTGTATAACCGTTGAACCAAATTCAAACCAAATCATGTGCACGCATATATGACATAACATGTGGTCATATTACAACAATGTATGCGTCCAGGGGCTGGGGCTAAGCCCCAGCCCGGACCCCCGTGCCAATACATAAACAATTCAAACTTAAAATTATTTAAAACCATACATATATCAAGGCATATGGTGTGGCGCATTGGCAATGAAAACTTTGCAAAGGTTGTGCTCATGGGTGGAGGTCATGGGTTCAAACCCAGTGGACTCCAATAAAGTTTTATACAACAACCAATAACAAGGTGCCACGTGGAAACCCATGATTGGGCCACGTGGCACCATACAACCAACCAAATACTGTCACGTGTTTCAATGTCATTCATCCACATCTTCCAACTATCTACCACTCATCCTTGCCACATGTCGTACGGATTGCCACGTCAGCAGTTGTACGGACTGTACGGACTGTACAGTCAACATCCCTTTTTTTTTGCTTGTTTGTCATTTTGAAAAAAATGTGATATCTCACTCCTGAAGTTCGTTTGAACCCAAACAAGTTGCGTTGGGTTCATAACAATGAGGCCTACGCTCCCATTCGATTTGAAGCAATTCCGAGCACTTTGAATTTTTGAGCAAAATTTGATCCCCTAGATCACACCTCCCCATTAGAAAGCTTTTGGACCTCCAAAAGACTATTTTCAGTCTATTTGCAGATGAGGGTATAGTTCCCTCACCTTTCGAACCTCAATACACTTGGCTTTGCTTGGATTTGTACCTTTAATACCAACTCGAAGATACTCCACATTTCCTCGTTTTGAAGTTCGCATTCTTCTGTCAAGGATGGTGTATTCATGCAGTTCTGTAAGATATTCTGGGCAAAAATCATCTATAGAAGGAATATGAGCATGTTCTCTTTGATCATCAATCAAAGGAGGCTGATATAATTTCAAATTCTCAACATTAACAACTGCATACATTTGCATATAAGGAGGCAAATCTAAACGAAAGGCATTGTTACCAATCTTGTCAATAATAATGAAAGGACCATATCGAATTGGTTTCAATTTTTTACCTTCTCCTTTAAGCCTCTCCTTACTGATGTAAAGCCAAACTTCATCTCCAACTTGGAAAGTGTGATCAACACGATGCTTGTCATGTCTTGTCTTGTACTTGGCTTGACTCTTTTCCAACTGCTCTTGCACCATTTGATGTATTGATTGAATTTGTTCAATGAACTTTTATGCCCTATCAATGTCATATTGACCATCAATAGCAATATCTTTCCCAAAGATAAAATCTAAAGGAGATTTGGATAAATAGCCAAAACATGCTTCAAATGGTGATGTTTGAGTTGAAGAGTGCTTAGCTCGATTGTAAGAATGGTGAATGTAGTGTAAATGCTCATCCCAAAGTTTAGGATGCTTACTGCAATAAGCACGAAGAAGATGAACCACCACTCTATTTACCACTTCTGTCTTACCATCTGTTTGCAGATGAAAAGTTGTGCTCTTTTTTAGTTTGGTGTCCATGAGTGCCCATAAACTCGACCAAAAACTTCCAAAAAATCGAGAATCTCGATCAGAAATAATGTATTTAGGCAATCCAAAATGCACCCAAACATTTTGAAAGAACATTTGTGCCATTTTTTCAGCTGTAACCTGCTTTGTACAAGGCATCAAAATACACATTTTTCTAAATCGATCAACCACAACATAAAGATAATCATGATTTCGTCTAGACATAGGTAAACCTCCTACAAAGTCCATAGAAATACTTTCCCAAGGACGAGAAGGAACCGGAAGTGGAGTATACAAACCCAACTTTCAATTGCTAGGTTTACTTGTGGCACATAACGAAGATCCTCGAACATATCTTGAAACACTTTCATTCATTTTAGGCCAGTAGCAGTATCTTTGTAAATTAGCCACTGTCTTGCCTACACCAAAATGACCAGCAATAAGAGAAGAATGGGCTTCTCTTATGATGTTGAATATTTCCCCCTGTGGAATGCATAGCTTTCCAAGATGATACAAAATATTATCATGCACATGGTAATCCCATTCCTCAACATGGTTAGAATGACACAAAGTTTCATATACTTCTTTAAAATCAGTATCCAAAGCATATTGTTCAACGTAACTTTCATGCATGATAGGAATATGCTTAAGAATAACTGAAGCACTAATAATAGGCCTTGAAATCATATCAACAACTTTTTTATAAATGCCCTTCTTATACCTGATGACTGTTATCCACAAATTTGGTCATTATGATGATGTCATGATGATGACGTGATGATGGAAAATCAAGCTCTTTACCAAGAACACTTTCCTGAGAAAAGTTACAGTTGTCTTCTTCCAGAACTCACATTTTGAAACATGTTCGTAGGCTACTTATATATTCTCCTGTGAGAATGACTGATTCTCGCAGGATACCTTAAGTTGGGGTGCGAACTTCTCACACTGTACTCATGATTAGGGTGCGAACATGCTCTTAAAGGGGAAAAAGATAAGAATCTCAAACCTTCTAGAAGGGAATCTTCTAGAAGGGTGAGTTGGCTTTCGAGTGGTTATTCAAGTACTGGCAT
>ML781616.1:85408-112052 GCA_009831015.1 Picea engelmannii | reverse complement strand
TCTGACGAATCCAATTATCTAATTTCTCAGCATTTACTTCTCCATTGTACATTGGCAATTCAAATTTAATATCAATCTTTAATGAAGGAATTTGTGAAGGAGTTTTACCATGTCCTTTTGGAGAATTCGGAAGAGGTCTTGAATTGGTAGATGGAGGTGAGGGTGGTGGAGAAGCACCATTCCCTCCATTTCCATTTGGATTTTTATCACCACTATCTCCCTTGTGCTTTGAAGGGTTGGAGCCTTCACCTTGCCACCTTGTATTCCTTTCCATCAAGATTTTCATCATCTCTCTCCTTTCCATGACATCCTTTCTGAGATCTTCATCTTCTGCAGGAACATGTTCATGACTCTCTTCATGAGCCATACTTGGTGAATATCTCCTTGAAACTTGCGATGATGATATAAGCTTACTCCTTGAAGGATGAGAACTTGGCTCTACAAGTTGACCTTATCCTCTTGTGAGTTTCAAACTTGTGAGCATCAGAAAACAAAACACTTGCAAATAATCAAGTCTTCAAAAACCTATTCTCTGATACCAACTTGATCTAAAAATAAAGAAGACTTGTATTCTTGAAATTATTTGCAAGTAAAATTTATGTGTTAAAATGCAAATGGATCAACTTTGAAACACAATTTTAATAGAATTTAATCTTCAAAGATGCATATAAACAACAACAATAAATAGTGAACATAAAACACATAACACAACAAATGATAAAGGAGTTCACCCCTCTCTTGGACTACATCTCCTGGTTCAGCTTCCAATGGATCATTTGTATTATTTGATCAAAGTGCTCAAAAATGTGCTTTAAAATGCTCAAAATGGAAAATAGACTGCTCCAATGGCTTCAGAACGTCCAAAAACCCCTAGCTAGGCTTTTTCGGCACCTCGTTTGGCCAAAAATTGAAGAAGATAGGCTTCCTGGAAGTCCCCCTTCAAACTTGTTGTCTCTGCATCTACAAATCGCACCCTTGCTGGCTCAACCCAGCCCACACACATATTTAAGCATTAAAACTTAGCACCGGACGCAACCGTGCAAACCATGCAAACTGTAGGATGGTTACGGGCGCACCTAGCCCCTAACTGTCAGGGCTATGGTCATATGACCGCGCACAAGTGCAAACATAGGCCCCCGATTCCACAAGCCAATGGTTTAACAACAAGTGGTGGGTTGTTTGTATAACCATTGAACCGAATTCAAACCAAAACGCATGCGCGCATATATGACATAACATGTGGTCATATTACAACAATGTATGCATCTAGGGGTTGGGGCTAAGCCCCAGCCCGTAACCCCGTGCCAATACATAAACAATTCAAACTTAAAATTATTTAAAACCATACATATATCAAGTCATATGGTGTGGCGCGTTGGCAATGAAAACTTTGCAAAGGTTGTGCTCATGGGTGGAGGTCACGGGTTCGAACCCGATGGACTCTAATAAAGTTTTATACAACAACCAATAACAAGGTGCCACGTGGCACCGTACAACCAACCAAATACTGCCACGTGTTGCAATGTCATTCATCCACATCTTCCAATTGTTTGCCACTCAGCCCTGCCACGTGTCATATGGACTGCCACGTCAGCAGCTGTATGGATTGTACAGTCAGCATCCTTTTTTTTTTTGCCTATTTGTCATTTTGAAAAGAACGCAATATCTATCGCTCTCGATGTCCATTTGAACCCAAACGAGTTGCATTGGGTTTGTAACAATGAGGCTTACGCTCCCGTTCGATTTGAAGTGATTCCGAGCACTTTGAATTTTTGAGCAAAATTTGATCCCCTGGATCATTTGCAAAGGCCAAAACCACAGATTGGACGGGCCTTGTTAAAATTTTGATGATGATCAGGATTTCATCCGGGCTCTAAGATTTTAGGACTTTTCTCACCAAATAACTTCCATCCACCATGACACGTGTAACCAACTTTAATGATGAGGATTTACTCTTAAATTCGGGACTCTGAAAGTTCCTTCACCTTAAACCTATGGTCTTTAATTTTTTCGGAGTAGAAAATTACCGAACCGTCGAAGAGCGTAGGCTCATAGATCTATTGGTCAGTGATTGTTCATTAGATACACGATTGTCCTTTACTCCGGGACTTCAGAGATGTAGGGTTTTCAACTCTTCACTTCTCCGAACTCAAACTCGTTGAATCGTCGGACTCTTATGGATCCAATGGATAGTATTCACCCACCAATCTATAGTGTATATCCACCTTGTGATTCAGGTTTCAAGGCACACTTATTACAAACAAATTTAATCCATCGAAGAAAAAAATCCCAAAGGTCTCTAGGTTTTAACAAGTGCGCATCATTTGTATGATTGAACAATCGTGGGGATTCTGATTTCCTCATGATCAAATCTCATCCACTGGTTTCCTTCAAAGGGATTTCAACCTTTGACTTCCTCTTTTGAAACCTACACACGTTGTCCCTCTTGATATTTTCCTTTGAAATGAACTCTAGCACTCAATAGCGCATTCCTCCTAATCTTTGGATTCTAATTGTTGAGTGTGTACTTTGCTCATCCCCTGTGTATGTTCACACTGTCTCTTCTGAGCTTCGTATTTATGAAGGTTAGAGACCTTTTCCCGACTTGAGAAGACATTTTTTCACACTAAGGACTATTCCTTCTAAACTTGGGCTTTCAAGGACCCTATCCATGCACTTCTAGAGTTGGCTCTGGAAGTATTGCACTGTGACACCCAGAAGAGGAATTTCGGGTTCCTTACAGAAACTTATTAACTCAATCTTAGAACAAACTTTCACTCGGTTGCAGGTTTATTTATTCACAGTATCAGTCGGTTCATAAAAGTACAGAGTACGATTATGATCTCTACATTTTGCTGAGAGATTTTCTCTGTTGTTCCTTTCCTTATTTAAATTGTGATATAGATAAGTATCTTTGTAACATCTCGCTCTTGTGAGCACATGTTATTGACTTATTATTTGAGGACACTTGCGTGCAAGTGATATGGTTTTCATATATGTTGTTTGTTTCTCTTGTGGATTCTTATGATGATGTTGATGGATTATGATGTTATGCTATGGATATATATGTATTGGCAGATGTTATTGACGAGTTCCCCTAAGTGTGCAGGACACTTGACAGATTGAGGATGTTGATGGAATCAATGGACCTCCTTGGACTTTGGATCAAGTCAGGGAGTGGATTGTATTGGTTTGAGTATTTTATTTATGCATATGTGACATATGATCGGGTATATTATGATGTTGTTTATGGATCATTGGCAATGTGTCATTGATGGATGTAGGATGACAATTTCTTATTAATCAGACTCACATAAGGAGTAAAGGGGCCATGCACAACAACCAGATAATGAGGGAGAGGTGTGGAAACACCCATGTCACAGCCTACTAGCACTCTCATCATGGATCGAATTGTAGGTTAACGATTACCTGGTCGCTCACGAAGATTCTAAGGGGCGCACAATAAGGCAGGGTCATTATTCCTTAGAATCCCTTAGTCTCTCACAAGGTCGCCTGAATGGAGTATTTACTCCAAGGGTTAGACAACTACCAAAACCATTCAAAGGTAACTGACACCCTTGGAGAACAGAGTACGTCTTGAAGGGCACATCGCAAAATTAAAAATTGAATCAAAGGTGAGTGGCACCCTTGGAGCACTGAGTGCGTCTTGAAGGGCACATCATGAAATTTAAAAACAAAATGAGTCAAAGAATCTAGCTGGCCTAGAAAACTTTGAGCGAATGTTAAACCTTGTAAAATATTGAGCACCTGTCGAATTAATTAATTGACTAAAGAATGGATTTTTAAGCATAATCCATAAGGGTCTAAGCTAGTGCAATTAAAAATGTAACTAAGCCTAAGTCTAAGATTAGTGAGAAGACTAAACACTAAATTATGAATTAAATAATGAGGGGTGAAGTAAATCAATTTAAGAAATCAATAAAACAAATCTAAAGAGTGATTTAATACACATTGTGCAAGTAAAATACCAAATTAGAAATTAAAATGAGAAAGGAATAAAGCATACAAGAATGTGTAAGCATATAAAGGTATCTAGAGTCTAGTCTAACAAGACAATATTCCTATTTTAACTCCACTCTATTTTAGAAAGGTGCCAGTCATAAATGGGAAATAAAAGGAATAAAGGGAAAACTAGGAGTGATTTTAGGAGCACCTTTAGGATGGGTGAGAGAATATGACATTTAATTAAATGGAATTGTGGATTTATTGGTGCAACCAAGGGAACGGGTGACAAGTGTATGGAATAGGACACACTGGTTATGAGTAAGGTTATGTTGAAGAAATTATGATTGGTTTTACTTGTGAGAGTTGGGATACTCAGCTCGAGACAGAGAGAGAGAGTGGTGGCTCTACCTTGCGAGGTGAGCTGGGAGCTAGAGGATTATGGTTGTGTTTATGTGTGGTCCCTTTGCATCTCGGGGGGCTAAGGGGGAAGAAGAGTACCCCTAGCGTTGGTTGGGAGGTATCGGTGAAGTCTCAATGGTTAGAAACCGGACGAAGGAAGGGAACGCCAGGTGCCAAGGATCATCATCAAGCCTATCTCGCCGGTTATGGTATTTTCAGTGAGTTTGCATTATATTAAGTTTTATTGGATGAAAATTACTTGGGAAAACCTAGGGAATATGTTCTTTGATGAATCTTTATTTGTTGTTTATTTTACTTTTTTTGCGCTTTCCTTTAGGAATTTTTGGTTAGGAAAACAAAAATGTATCGTGGTAAAGTTAATCTCTATGCCTTCATCCTTTTTTCCCAGTGCCTTGGGATCTTAATCTCTACATTTGTTTTTTGGAGCTGTGAGTTCTGCACTTTCTTTCCCTTGCCAACGAAATGCATCTCCTTACCTATGAGTTGAAGAATCACCAAACAAAGGTTATCCTTAAATTTGCGTCGAACAATCATCCAACACGTTCTTCCTTCATCTCTGCGTATTCAAATTTCGCCCAACGGGTAAAATATTTACTTCTACGTTTTTGAACAAATCGCACACTAATTTCTCCCCTTTTTGTTTACCCTCTACAAATTCAGTTACCCTCAATGAAATTACAACAGTCACCTCTATGAATTGATTGTTTCTGTGTCATATTTTTAATAATAAATAACTAATGATGGCAGCCATGAATTTGTTCTGGAAGGTGAGTTAAATGTCTCTTTGTTTTCAGCTATTTTCCTCTGTGATTTTCCTTACGAGATCTCTATATTTTGGCAAGAATTCTCTGCAATATTTTTGGGTACAATATCCCTACAATTTCCCTTGATGCTCAACGTTTGTTATGCTTTATCCTCTATGAAATTTCAGAATTAAGGAGGCCGATGTGTATGGGAGGGGATGCTCTGCATTTTCCCCTTAAATACTCAACATTTCCTTTAATTACACTCAATGATTTTACCACTGCTTACTCTGGGAGTTTAATTGGTTTTCACCCAACGTTTATACCACCTTTACTCAATGATTTTACCACTCCTTACTTAGCGACTTTACCACTTTTACTCAATGATTTGTATGGGTACAATATCCCAATGTTTTTCCTTTCTAAATATCTGTTTTTGGCATGAAATCTCTATGATTCCAGTCTCACCCTCATCCTTTTTCTCATAGTCATACTCTGTGCCCTTGCGTTGAGTTCTTGATCATTTTTTCTAAATCAGCGAAGTGATTATAGCTAGGACTTACCCAGCGTCCCCACAATCCTTCTTTGCATCCTGGGCAGTAAAGCCTCTTCGTGATTTTCTAGGATTCATTCTATGAAGTTGTTGGGGCCTTTACTCCATTTTCTTGCAGTTACCAATTCCTAATTATGATGCCCTAATTGTTTGTTAATTTAAACTTTGTATTCTAACCTATTCGTTTTCTTAATGCCTTGGGTATAGTCATGTGATGTTGTAAATTGTCATGCCACTTACCTTCCTCTTTTAGCATCTAGGTTGTATTTAATTTATTGCTATCTATTTCCTTACTACAATAATTATAATTTCATTGAAGGCGTTTAAGTAATTAGAATTACCTTGTAACGAACTCCTCATAACTACTATTCCTCGAATCTAGTAGAGCGCACTAAATTCCAAAATATTGGAAATTGCAGATACAATTCTCACACAAAAAAAATAAATTATTTTAATACATTCAAGTTCGAAGTATGTATCATGGCATGCTACTTAAACGACGATACAATATGATACGAGCTAGATACGATGATGGGGCAATAATTGACTGGAAATTTATTATTGATAATAATCACTTGTGCAAGTAGTTAATAATACATATATGTTAGATAATTATACACCTAAGGAATTGTGCTCTTTCTCTTGTGGATTCTCATTCCTTATGTATAGTTGATTATCTAGTCTTAATGTATGTAAATTTAATGTTTCCTTAAATTAATGCATGTAAATTGAATGTGTCCTTGAATTAATGTAAGTAAAGTGAATGTGTCCTTAAATTAATGCATGTAAAGTGAATGTGTCCTTAAATTAATGCATGTAAATTGAATGCATCCTTGAATTAATGCATCCTTAATTTAATGTTGATAGGCTGAGTTATGTAATTAGTTTGATGTATGATTGATGGAGTACTTGAATTTTTTGTGCCAGGAACAAAGGGACAATTACTCTTGCATAATGGATATTTAATGTCGATGAATGATTAAGTTAATAGATTGATTGCACACATTGAATAATGTTACACATGTTTAATTAAGTGGTTATAATTCTCGTGCACCATGAAATCAATGTGGATGAATGTTTGATTCAATCATTCAAATTACTCTTGCGCCTCTAACTTTGTAAATTTATGATTTCTTTAGAATTTTTTTACTCTTTGCACCTTGGAATAATGTTAATGAATAAGGGATGGAGAGATTAGATTTGCTTGCACCAGGTATCAAATGTTGTTGCATGATTGGTTATGTATTTTCTTAGTCTTGCGTCTTGAAGTTAATGTTGATGTATGATGGGTTATACAATTAGAATTACTTGTGTGCCATGAAATTAAAGTTGATGATTTCTCTCGCGCCTTGATTAATTGTCATTTAAGATTGATTGATTTATCTAATTGAGTGTAGACTTGATTGTGTTAGTGTGATGTAGACACCTCCTTGTTCCTTGGAACAGTCGCCAGCTCTGAGACCTTAAATGGTCAAAATCAATCGGATGAATCCTGGGCTTGAGCGTTTCTTATGCGTCTTGGAGGTCCTAACCTTGTAGGGTAGGTTGGGTGGGTAGTATCTTTATGTCGTATTTATGTTATCTTTATGTTATCGTTATGTTATCTCCTGTTATCCTTGTGTTATCTGATGATTATCTTTATGTGATGAGTTGAGTGATTAAAAGTATTGATGATTCCAATTGATTGTGTTGAGTTGATATTGCGTCACCATTTATAATGCTTTTTTATTATGTGTCGTTATCTAACATGATGATGTGTTGATTTTGAGTCATTACTAATTATGTTGATGTGTTGGTTTCATCGTTATTGATTACGATGAGTGTCACTTGTAATTCTTTAATTATGATGTCATCGATTATGCGATGCTTGGATTATGTGTTGATTCTAATTCCTAATTCTAAAAAAAAAAAATTGCCTATTGTGCTTATATTTTCTTAGTCATAATGGAGGGGTTGTTACAATATTTCTACTTGGATGTACTCTATAGGATTGTCACTTTTCCCAGTAAAATGGAGTAAGACGAAATTGTTATCTTTAGGTTGCATGTTGAAGGTCTCTGTTACTGATTAAGTTTATGTCTTGTTTTTATTGGATTGCTTCCTATTCTTTAAATAACCAAGATGATGAATTATTGAAATAATATACATTGTGTTATGAGGTGATGACTAAGACACCAGATTCTCTGTGTCATTTGAAAAAAAATTGTACATAAGAATACTAGAAATTATTTGATTTATGGAATAGATTGAAGGTATGGGAAGTAGATACTTATGTGTTCCTCAGAATAGTCTCCAGTATTGAGACCTTAAATGGTCAAAATCAATCAAATGAATCCTAGACTTGAGCATTGATTATGTGTCTTGGAGGTCCTAACCTTGCAGGTAGCTTGGATGGGTAGATATTCTTGATTTCCTTGTATGATGATTTATTCTATTAGAAGAAATGATGTTGTGTGATGAAACTGGTTGTGGTTGATCTTGAATAATCGTGATGTTTTACCCTTATTGTATGTGGTAATGATGCGATATGGCAGATCATTAATACATGGAAGGTGCATCTAAATATAGTTGTGCAATGAGATGAAAGAAATATAATGCATATTTTTTATGTACGTCACTATCTTGTTCCACGGGTTCAGTGAGAACAAAAATAATATACATATCTCTTGTTGTTGTCAGTTGTTTATGATGTAACATAGGGGTTGTTACAACTCATTCCTCGTTGCTAAAGGATAGGATTTGATACCTCACTGATAAATTATTATAATGGAAGTATTGAACTATTGAGCAACTAGAATGCCAATGGATTCTATGGTAGAATCCAAAAAATCCATCTTGAAAAAGAGATATTTACCACAACAATGAAAACAAAGTGATGAAAAAGTTACCAAATTTCAAAATAAATAAACCCAGATACTGGCACTGACTTTACTACACATATGAAAATATCATACAATAAATTTTCCAAAACCTAAATTGACAAGAATTTAAGTCTCAACCAAGAAAAACTTTAAATGTCATCCTTACAATTCCTTAGACTTGTTTTCACTATTTTTCCACCACTCTTTCTTTAGTCCTAAAAATGGACTCATTTTTACATGGTTTTATCTTTTATTCACATTCACAACCTATACCTATTCCTCATTTATATTACACTTTACTCTTGTTTGCCACTTAAACATGCTTAGCTACATAATATATGCATTGAAGAGGGTTAGAGGCAAAATTGTCTATTCTTATTTGTATTTCACATTTCTTAATGCACAATTGATTTAATTAATCATTATTTTGACGAGTAGCTACATAATCTTTTGATTATGTAGCAACTCATATTTACAGTTCTGTAGCCATTACTCAGACGTGTTTCTATAGTTGATTTGTCCATCTACAGGGTTGTGGTTGGCATGGAAGAGAATAGGGACATATGGGAAGCGTCAAATAGGTATGTGAATCTCATCCACCTGTCCATTTGATCTATGGATCTCCTATTATAGAGAAAGCGCTAAGTCAAACCTACATATTCCATAACAAAGAGACAATTTTACAGGTTCAATGGCGAGCAGATGAAGGTGAATGTTGAAAATCATTCACATGGGTTTTGTGAAGGATGAGGCCATTTAGCCTTCATGAGAATTTTTTTTCAAAATTGTAAATGGTTTGGGAGATATGCTTGGTTCTTTAACCATGATTTGCCTAGAATTCATGATTGGCCATTTTTCTAAATTTAGATATGTGTTTTAACATCTCATGGATTTGGGGATTCGATTATATCCTTCCCTACTAATTTTTTTTGTATAAGTAAAGCCTCTTGGATCAGGGGAGGGGATCAGAAATTTTGTATGAGATAAATTCATTCTTGACCAATTTGTAACAAATTTTTGATGTGAATGAAAAATTGATGGTTGTTGAATTGTGGTGCATCTTCTTGGTTTGATCCAATCTTTCCTAGTAGCATTGGCCACCAGGGAAGGGCTCCTCAGTGTGAGTAAGCATTTTTGTATTTCCTTTGGTTCAACATATTAGTTTTATTTCATTAAATTTCCTTTTTATTTATGTGTGGTATAACTTCTAATTAGTTTATGTTCAATTGCAATTTTGATTTCAATTAGATTAATGCTTGGGATATACTCTTCAATTGTATGCAAATCCATTTCCATTTATGCAACTCTATTTGTTATTCCCTTCATAATTCATAATTGGTGTTCTATCTTTGTTATGTAATATCTTGTGTGTGTTATCAAAACAATAGAAATTTAAAAAATACAAGCACCCATTACCTTTCATAGTTGCGCCTCAATTATTTTATGTGAATTGATTAAACTATAACTGTGTTGCACATTCAAGGAAATCAATTCCATCATCACTTCCAAAAATCAATAAATGAAATACAAACCCTCTTCAATCACTATGCCCAAATATGATATGTTGAGAGATTGAATTATAGAGATAAATTTTCTCTATTCAAGCCTTTGATAATTCTTTTTCTAATTGTACCAACAAATCCATGCACATAGAACTTGATCCATCCCCATCTCTTTTTTCAACTTTCACTTTGTTATTTTCTGATTTTAAGTTTGATTGAATTTATTATACATTTTCATATCTGCAATCCATTAAACAAAGAGAATATAGGGTGCATCTCTTCCCATTTATTATTCTATATATATATATATATATATATATATATATATATATATATATATATATATATATATATATATATATATATATATATATATATATATATATATATTATTGTCTAAGTATTGGCATTCATTCAGAATTCAGAAACTCATCATTATTTTATGTGTTTGTTGTAACTTTCATTCTTGTTATTTTGTCATTTATGTTCTCACTATTGTATCCATTTGAAGAATGATCCTTTAGTCTTAGTTACATTTATTTTCATTTATTTCCAGCCTTGTTTAATCTCTTTTCATTTAGTTTTCCATTGTATTAGATTTTATTTAAATTCATGTAGTTTGTAACACTACTGGAATCCATTGAAGGACATGACACTTAAGTTAGCTACTCATGATTAATCACATTAACATGCCTCTATGAAATACAGTGATATGATCCTTTATATCACTTAGTTCTTCTTGTGTCCCAATGCATGAATTCTTAGTGTTTGTTCCCGAAGTATGGGTTTGAGATTTGTTTGTTGGCATTTAGCTAGGCTAGAGTAGGTTTTGATCCTCCATTTCATGTGCTTTCATATCAAAGTTTACAGACTATCGGATTGATGAATTCAATGTAACAAAATTATGGAAATAAAATTGACTGACATTTTTGGCGTCGTTGTCGAGGAGATGCTAGAGGGATTAGAGAATTTAGTTTTCCTTTTATACAAGTGTGTTTTTATTCATGTAAATACTAAGTCATGTTAAACGATAACTTGGTGGACGAAATGTCTTAATCGCACGAGGAGTTCAAGTACATGAAGTATTTTTGTAGTTAATCTCATTCTGTTTTTTCAATAGGATTAGGTTTCAAGTTATTTTGTGTGTTGTAAGAACCCCCAATCACTAATCCATTTGTGAGTAGGAGATCCAGACCAGCAGGATAAACTTAAAGATGCTCAAGATGCTTCAAGATGCTCAAGATATCCTACAAACATGAAAACCTCTATCTGGTTACTACGCATAACAAATTTACAAACATAACCTTAAATTTTACACACTAGAACCTCAAAGACACAATTTCACATGTTTTCTCAGAACTAGAAGGAATAATAAATATTCAGTATGAATAATACAGTCCTTCTTGGGTCTCTAAGGCCTATGCACTTCGCAATCACATACAATGCAATAATTCTCAATAATGCAACCACTTTACACTCAAAATATATTTATTACTTAACAAAATCAAAACTCTCCCAACTCTCGAATCTTCTCTAAAACTAACAACTAAATATTCTCCCAAAATATATAAAAATCTCTTAAATTAACTATTTTTTCTACATTATAGGAAACTAATTAGCACCTAATCAAACCATAAAATCCTATGATATCTTCTAGATATATCCACCCAATTATTACAAATAAAAATAAATTTAAGGAAACCAACTTCCTTTAGTAAATGGTTAGTGACTCTTAGGTCAATCTCAAAATTTATTGATTGATGCTCCTACATCAGAATGTTAAAAAATGATTGACTCGTTCCTCTCAAAGTTCAAGATAGAGCATGCAAATATTTCTAAGAAACTTTATCACTGTAAACTAAATATGGATATTCCACATCCACCTCTTCCTTCACAAATGGTAAAAAATTTAGTTTATGGTAATCATATGTCAAAGAACTAGAGGGAAAATCTAGCAAAGAGTCCACCACCAATGAAGAAGATGATGTTTCTCAAGAAAAATAATGAGGAACTAATTTTCTATTTCCAAAATCCATTGAAAGATATGAGGAAATTGACCATAGTTTTAGACTTTGAATATTATGTAATGTAATATCATCTTATGAGATAAGGGGGTTGGAAACTTTGTACTCATACTCAAATATTTTTATCAGTTTGGATATAATATTGAAGACGGAGATATTTTGACTCATTTTTGTTTGAATAGGTAGTCAATTGTATGAACTCATTTCTCCAAGTTATGCAATTTCATTTATTCAGATTTATGTGAAATTTATTTCCATAATTCAATTAAAATTTTCAATTGATCACAGATTGGATGTGAGAATGCAATTTTGTTATCAAAGTAATTCTTTATAGTCTTAACAATATATGTATTTGAATTTAAAAGTTAATTAATCTTTATGAATTCTTTCTACTATCTTATTAACTTATCATTATGTCTTATATATTTTCATTGATTACGATTGGATGTAGATATGTTTGTTATAATCTTTTATAAGCTACATCATTCATCTATGCTTAACAATTACTAAGAATAATGAATTGTTTCTTATCTTAGTAATTAATCATTTAATTATGCATCTTATATTTTAAGTATTGCTCTCATGTGAGATAGGATAGATAAATTAGTTAATTTTGTTTCTTTATATTATATTATGAATGCAGATAGAAAGTTATTGATCCTAAATGATTAAATCTCCAGACCAAAAACAACTTTCTTTAGTGGAAAATTGAGCCCACTTATTACGAACGAAATCAAGTATAATTGGAACCTATGATCAGGTAGCTATACCTTAGTTGATAGAGGTATTTTCTCTCCTATCAACAATTTGGCACTAGAAGGAGGGTCGAGTGACATGTATGATGGGTAGAGAAACCATCTATACTAAACCATCTAGTCATCTCATACCAAATCACCTGCGTGGAGGATCCCAAAGTCTATCAGTGTAGTTTCACAACTTAAACAAAGTATGGTGTACAAATCACCTATTTCTTTTGAAAATCCACAAGAATTAGAATCTCAAAACAACCATGTTTCATTTTCACAAACTAAACCTATAGATTTTGCAATTTTTGAAGAGATTCCCATTATTAATCCACAGTTACAAGCATCTAGAGTTTTGACAAGGGCACAAAGGAATGAAATTGGCCAACCACCTATTGAGTTTATAATTCATGAAAAACGAAAACAGACTAAGAAAGACAAAGCTAGTGAATTTACTTACATATTTGAACCTAATCCCCTTACTCAACTTTCAAACATCTTAATGGGAATAAAAGATCCTAACAACTCATAAATTGATTTTCAATCATAATTTGGTTCTGGTAAGCCACCATCTCCCCAAAACATTCCCCCTCACACTCATTTTGGATCTTAACCACCGTCTTCACAAGGAAGTCTCAAAAAATATCCTCAAGGAATTCCAAGACATTCCCCAAGGAGAAATATCATTAGTGTACCAAGGAGACCATGGATTGAACCATGAGTTGTTGCAGTTCTAAGTCTTGCTCATGACCTTCCCAAGAATCCAAAAAAAATCTTACCCAAGTTTAATATTGATGTCAAATAATCACTTGAAGATCATGTTAGCAGTTAGTTTAATGGGTGTACAACATGAAGATGTTCTTTGCCGATTATTTCCATACATGTTTGATGGAAAAGAATCTATGAGGTATTTTTCATTACCACAAGGGTCTATAAACAATTGGAATAATTTTGAAATTGATTTGATGAAGAAATTTGGTGAGGATAAAACCCTAGCAACATTAGTGTTGGAATTATCAAGAATTAAAATGAATCATAAGGAAAAAATAAAAGATTCTAAACGCTAATGAATAAAATACCTAAAAATTCTAGGCCTACCGATAATGTAGTTATTGAATTTTATATGACATCTCTACCTTATTCAATTTCCATTTTCATTAAAAGAGCTGGGAAAACCGCATTATCTAATACTTTTGAAGAAACATTAGATGTGGAGAAAGAAATGAAGAGCATTGCAGAAAAATCGACAACAAAAGAAAAGAGAACTTTTCCACTTGCTAGGAAACAAAATATAACCAAAACCACAAATGAAAAGAAAGATAAAGAAATCGTAGACATGGATAGTCTTCAAAGAATAATAAAAAAACTCTCAAGTGACATTGTATATCTAAAGAAAAACTTGGGAGAAATTTCATCCTATAGAAGTCCATGGAAACCTCCTTTTAGGAGAAATCTTCTGCCTCCCAATAATCAAAAATTTTCTCCTTAAGAAATACATCTTGAATAATTTACTCAATATCATTATTGTCGAGCTCATGAAGCAAACCATTTTGAGAAGAATTGTCCAACATTTATTAACATGTTCAAGGTTTTCATTTCAATGGAAGAAGAAGAATAAGGTAAAAAAAAATAAGATGAGCAAGGAGATCATGATCAAACCCTTGAGTCATTAATTAATGTTATATGAGATATTTTTCATGGAGTAATGTATGATCACAAAGATAATATAACTAAAGAAATCTATGTTTCTCATAATAGAATTAAAGGTCCTCCTTCCACTTCAAACAAACCAAGCACATCATCCCCTACAAAGAAATCAATCTCTATAAACAAAACAACTTCTAGTCAAAACAAATCATCTTTGAATTATGATATTATATATTATGATAACATGGAAGATATGAACAAGACTAGAGTCAATATCTCCTTCTATGAATTATCAAAATTAACTCAACCAAAAACAAAAAAATTATACAAACCTTACAAATCACTTCATGTAAGGAGAAAATAGTTCAAAATTTTTCATCTAATGTTCATGTTGCCTTGATTGGAGATAAATATGGTTCACAAACACCTCCATTTCTTTTTTACATTTGAAATATTTAATATAAATGTACATAATTGTTTAGTAAAATGAGGATATTGATCCAACGTTATGCAATACTCTATTTGTAAAAAGATAAACATATAGCCAAAGAAATATACTATGCAAATCATACAGTTAGACAAATCAAACATTAAAGTTTTAGGAGAGTTAAAAATGTCTTAATCGGGTTAGCTTCAAATCCTAAAATCCATTAGATCATAGATATTAGTGTGGTTGATATACCTGAATCATATAGTTTTCTTTTAAGTAGAGATTGGTCAGAAAAAATTCATGATTACTTTTCAATTGAATGGTCACATATATGGTTTCCATTTAACGATAAGGCAAACCAGATAAAGGTTGAATGTGAAAAAAATACAAAGTATTACCTCAAAAATTTAAATGACCCCAGTTAGCCAATTATGTTTACAAATTCAATTTTGGGAAATTATAGTCTAGACTGTTACTTTGGAAATTTCTCTGCAAAATCTTCACTTTTTTTAGAGACAGGTTTGCATTCCGAAATTCTACACCGCACTCAGATTGTTGTACCAAATTGTACAAAGTTAGGAACTAGTGATGTAAATTCTGATGCAAATAAATATTTTTGGACTTTATATTTTGGTGGCTCCAAGTCTAATGAAGGTGTAGGTCATGGATATGTCCTCAAAGATCCTAAAGGAAATAAAAATTTGATATCATGTAGAATGGAGTTTGATTGTACCAATAATGTGGTTGAGTATGAGCTTTCATCTAAAGTCTCAGAAAGGAAATAGATTTGAAACTCAAAACTTTAAAAGTTGTAGGTGATTCTGAAATCATAACCAAATAGGTAATAAATTCAATGAAATGCATTTCCAATCGCCTAAGAAAGTATCAATGCGAGGTATGGAGTTTTCTCGATAAATTTGATGCTTTTAACATTATTTTTGTACCTTGAGCTTTGAATACTAATGCAAATTTGGTTTCTAATGTTTCTTCAAGGTTAATCCCTTTAGTAGATTTTTCTCCTAATAAATTTTATGTGGAATGTATTTTCAAGCCCTTGGTTTGAGACAACATCGCAAATTGGATTTTTTTTACATTGATGGCCAAATAATGAACTTTCTCATGTAGGCAGGTACTTTTAAAGAGTTTGTTTTGATGAAAATCAACATGTCAAACAAATTAATGAGACTTATCTAGAAACAAAACCTAATATAGAAAATGGTATTCCTAATTCAATGGTTTGTTTAGAGAAGTTTTAGTATCTGCAAGATAAATTCAAAGGAAAAACAAATTGTAAAACCGACAGTTCCTATATGAAATATGAGGTAATAAATTTAGGAACTGATCAAAATCCTCAAAATATTAATCTAGAAATTAATTGTTCTCCCTATGAAAGAAAAAAATTTATCAAACTTTTCAAGGAGTACAAAGACATATTTTCATGGACTTACTTGAAATTTGATGATACTAAAATCACACAGCATGTCATTCCAACTAAGAAAGATGTTAAACCTGTACAACAAAAGTTAAGAAAGATTCATCCAAATCTTGAGCTTCAAGTCAAGAAAGAACTAAACAAATTGTTACAAGCCAAGATTATATTCTCTATCAAGCATTCTCAATGGGTCTCAAATTTAGTTCTAGTAAGGAAAAAGAATTGGGATATTAGAATCTGTATTAATTTTTGTAATCTAAACAAATCTTCTGAAAAAGATAATTACCATGTTCCACCTATGGAACAAATTTTGCAATGTGTATTTGGTTCTAAAATGTTTTCTCTTTTAGATGGTTTTTATGGTTATAATCATATTCTAGTTCCACAACCAAATCAAATTAAAACCACCTTTAGAACCAAATGGGGAACGTATGCATTTAGGAAGATGCCTTTCATATTAATTAATGCAGGGGCCACATTTCAAAGGGAAATGGATACTTCATTTAGGGGATTAATAAACAAGTAAATGATTGTTTATTTGGATGATATTAAGTTTACTCAGGGGATACAAATGAAAATGTTGATCATTTGATAAAACAAATTGATCAATGTAGAAGATATGGGATTTATTTGAATCTAAAGAAAAAAACAATTGGCGTAATTGAAGGTAATCTCTTAGGTTTCATTGTTTCAAAATTTGGAATAATAATATATCCTAAAAGGACTAAAGATATTTATCATATTTATTTCACTCATAGTAAGAAAAATATGCAATTATTATTAGGGAAAATAAATTTTATGAGAAGATTTGTTCTTGGTTTTGTTGAAATAGTTAATCCTTTATAGGATATGATTAAGAATAATTATTTTTTAAAATGGGAATATAAAGAAAAATAATCTTTTAGACCCATTACGGAAGCAATTATTCAATCTCCAACTTTAATGAGTCCAAATTTTGAAAAAAGAGTTTATTTTTTATAACTTTGCATCCGATTTTTCTTATGAAGATGTTTTGACTCAGAAGAATTTAGAGGGTTTTGAAGTCCCGATATCTTTCATGAGTTTAGGACTACAAGATGCAAAGTTAAAGTATCCTAATATAAAAAAACAATCCTATGTTGTTTTCAAAGTAGTTAAACATTTCCAGTCATACCTCTTGAAGTCACATATAAAAGTCATTGTACCACACCCTTCAATTAGAAATTTGTTGGTTCAGAAAGAATTAGGGGATAAGAAACCAAATTGGATGACAACACTCCAAGAATATGATTTTAAAATCAAGCCAGAAAAAATTGTAAGAGGACATGGTCTATATAAGTTGGCAACATATTTAGAAGGTTCTCAGGTAAGTGATTGAGAAGGTTAGGAAAATGAATAGGAGGTGTAAAACCCTTCACTAGGGCTTCAAAGTTAAATGGTAAATTTGTAATCTAAATTACTTTTCTTTTCTTGAACTTGACATCTAATTTCTATTTTTGTTTGCATTACAACAAATCTATCTAATTGATGTTGAAGTTCTAGCAAATTATTTAGTTAAATATCAATTTCTCAATTTATACAGTCCAAAATAGTCACAAAACAGATTACACAACATATTACACATTTTCAATACATAGATACATATCATAACTTTTATTCAGAACAAAATTAATAGTGGTAAAATACCTCTTGAAGAAGAAGTTTGTCCCTTTCTTTCTTGTTGTTGTTAACTACTTGAAATTGCCTGAAAACTGCTTGACACTGCTCGAAAACTGAATCTTTTCCTCCCAGTCATCTAGGAACAGAGTCTCTCTGGCTCCCTAGCTTCAAGAATCCTTGTTGTTTCCTGGCCCCCGATCCCAAAACTCTCAGCAATAGGTGCCACTGTGGCAGACCTCCAACAAGCTCCTCACGCAAAACCAGTAATAAAATCCTCTAGCAAGCTTCCCCCCAGTCCAAACTAGTAATATAGTCCTCTAATATGAAAAACAAATAATTCCCAAAACAAAGTCCCCCTTCTCAATTGTTTCCCCCTCTCTTATCCTCCTTTCCCCCCTTTCCTTATTCACCACCTTCTCCCTTCATTAAACCTCACCCACCTTATCCCCCCATTAAATATCAACTACCTTATCCCCTCTTTCCATTAATGGGTCATCTACTGATACACTAAGTCTCAAAATGAAATTTATTAATTTAAACCAATATTCCTCAAAAAAACATTAATCATGATTATTAATTGATTAATTAATTAAACTAATATACATTAAACAAATATTTAATCAGGACAATGAATTAATTAATTAATTAAACTAATCTACATTAAACAAATATTTAACTATGACAATTAATTAATTAATTAGGGTTGTTACATACACCCACCCTTCAGGAAACTTTGTCCCAGAGTTAAATAATTTTATGATACAAGGGATATGACACATGGTTCACACATTCATATCCAATAAACAACATTATCAGTAAGTAAGCCAAGAAAACTCATACATACTAGTGTACATGTGCAAGAAATGCATGTGTAGCTAGTACATACAAGTCTCGTGCATGTACTAATAACAATAACTATCACCTCTATAGTAATTTTTGTATGCATCCAATCCAATCAACAAGACTATTAAATTTATAAAAGATAATAAACCAATCAATTGTTTGCGAAATCCCTTAATTACAATAATCTAGCTCAACAATGTTTATTTAGACAATTGTGGTTTAGTTAAGTAATTATGAATATACATATATACACATTTTCTTTTCAGAAGGAAAAACAATAAATTCCACCATAAGGAAAATCTCCATACAATCTCAACTATTTCTATTCATCCTTCCTCCCTAACTTACTTCCATCTTCCATTCCTATCCTTCCTCTGCTGGACTATCTTGGAGCATCAACTGTATTGACCTAACTCCAAATAGAACCCATAAGCGAAAGTGTCACTATCTTAACCAAGCTTCCCCAGTAGGCAACTGACATTCATCATCACACGTTTAGGGGAGCGTGAGCTAACACCATCCTCCCGTGACTCTAGGTTTCAGAAGATACACGATGGAAAATGCCTCCACCCCTCCTAATAGGACTAGGGTCCACACCCTACAATGGAATATACAGTGGCACCGTGTTGCTGGGAATTTTTTCATTGTTTATTCAGTTTTAGGCAGTCTCACCACCTGAAATCCTGCACCGGTCCACATATCATAGCAATGCATTCAAACTAATATAATTTCACATACACATATTCGTACCATATTTTTTCTTGGTTAGTGGTCATGACATCCACTTTCATTAGCATTATCCCTTGGCTATTTCAAAGCCCAATGACCTGCAGATTAGTCTATAACACAAACTCATACATATCTATGAATTGTCATCATGTAATTGCATACAACCATAATTTCAATTTGGTATCCACGTACCAACAAATTTAACATCAAAGTTTTCAAGTTAGAAATAAATCTCATAATATCCCCATAATTCAATTAACGTTACCCGTTCATAGAATTTTCATTTACATAATAGATTGCATCATATCCATGATCATTCAAATAACATTTAAACCTTCATAGGATTCACATTCACAGAGTAGATCGCATCATATCCATCATCATTCAAGTGACATTTAAACATTTATAGAATTTGCATTCACATAGTAGATCGCATCATATCCATCAACATTCAAATAACATTTAAACATTTATAGAATTTACATTCACATAGTAGATCGCATCATATCCATCATCATTTGAATAACATTTAAACATTCATAAAGGTTCATACGTCTTAAAAATTCAAGTGTATCATTAATAGTTTCATGGTGATTAGAAAATAAAGGTGATCGGGCCTTAGATAATCCTAGTTGTCTAAGTCAAAAGGTGGTGTTACATACACCCAACCTTCAAGAAACATATTCTCGAGGTGGTCAAAAAAGTGAGGGATAATCTCGTCGTAATGTCTCAGCATCCTCCCAAGTAGCAGATCCTAGACTAAACTTGTCCCACTGGACCTTAACTTGGTCTACCAGACGGTTCCTGAGTTGTCAAAATCTACGGTCCAATATGCATAACGGTTCTACCGTGAGGGTTCCCACATCCAATACCTGCAATTCCTTCCAATTTAGTTTATGTGATTCATCAGCAACATAATGACGTAGAACAGATACATGAAAAACATTACGATTTTTATGCAAGTGGGGTGGTAGTACGAGACGATAGGCAACGAGTACGAGACGATAGGCAACGGGTCCAATTTTCTCTTGGATTTTGAATGGTCCTATAAATCTAGGTGACAACTTTATCCCCTTATCGAACCGAATGGTACTCTTAATAGGCCTAATACGAATGAAAACTTGATCTCCCACTTTATAACTTCAGTCAATCCTGTGTGCATCAATATAACTTTCCTATCTATCCTGTGCTTCCTTTAGTCTCTGCCTAATCTTTATCACCTATTCCTCCATCTCCTGAATCAATTATGGCCCAACTGTCACTCGGTCTTCTAATCTTTCCCAACTCAACGGTGTTCTTCATGGCCTTCCATACAGAGCTTCTTAGGGTGGCATTCTGATGGAGCTATGAAAATTGTTATTGTAGGCGAACTCTACCAAAGGTAGGTACTTCTCCCAATGGGTTTGATTATCCATGGAATACATCCTAAGAATGTCTTCCATAACTTGATTTACACTCTCGATTTTCCCATCTATTTCAGGATGATAAGTTGTGCTTAAGTTCAACTGAGTCCCCAATGTTGACTGCAAACTTGTCCAAAACCTAGAAGTGAATATGGAGTCCCTATCTGAAATGATTCTCTTAGGTATCCCATGCAAACGGATGACCTCACTTACAAACATGCATGCCACATCATTGACATCGTAAGTGTCTCTAACTGGAATAAAACAACACTCTTGGTCAACTTATCAACTATCACAAGGATGGCATTGTTTTTATGAGATGTGAGTGGCAACCCCAAAACAAAATCCATATAAATGACTTCCCACTTAGACATAGGAACATCATGTGGTTGTAGGAGACCTGTCAGGTGATGGTGGTCAGCTTTCACCTGTTGACACTCTAGGCACTTGGCGACGAAATGGACTACATCACGCTTCATGCCTACCTAGAAGAAGAGCTTCCTCATGTCTGTGTACATTTTCTTCACACTTGGATGTGCACAATAAAGTGCTATATGGGCTTCCTTCAGTATAATGCTTTGAATATCCCCACTTTTGGGGATGTACATCCTTCCCTGATATATTAGTAGTCCATCTACTTCCAAGATATATCCATCACACTTTGGATCTAACTGCCTCCCACTCTCGAGGTTTGAAGTAACCTTTAAATACCAACTTTCTCAAAGTAGTTGCGTCAACACACATTCCCTCAGATTGAATTTTAAGGGTACCAAGGAGAAGAATCGTGGTCTCCTACTCAAGGCATCCACGACCACATTTTCTTTTCCCTTGGTATAAGCAATAAAAAAATCGTACTCACTCATAAAATCACTCCATCGCCTTTTCTTGGAATTCAAATCCTTTTGAGTGAAGATATGTTTTAAACTTTGATGGTCTGGTTTGAGCTCAAAGTTTCGCCCCACTAGATAGTGCCTCCAAAGTTTCAGCGATAGAATTAGAGCTTCCAACTCTAAATCATGAGTAGCGTAAAGCTCCTCGTGTTTCTTCAACTTCCTTGACGCATAAGCTATCACTCCTCCATCCTACATTAGCATGGCCCCCAACCCTTGCTTTGAGGCATCTGTGCAGAATGTGAAGTCCTTTTCCATATCTGGCACTCGTAGAATTGGTGCACTAGTTAATAACCTCTTAAGCTTGATGAATGCATTATCACATTCTTTTGTCCATTCATACTTGACCCCCTTGCGCTACAAAGTGGTGATGGGTTTCACTATTTTAGAGAACCCTTCCACAAATCTCCAATAATAACCTACTAGACCCATGAAGCTTCTTACCTCATGAGCATTTTTTGGCACTGGCCATTCCATAATGGCCTTTACCTTTTCTGGGTCCACAGATATTCCTTCGACGAAAATGATATGACCTAAATAGTGGATTTATTTCTGGAAGAAGGAACACTTCGACAACTTCCCATACAATTTTTTCTCTCTAAGGAAGGACAACACCACTCACAAGTGTTCCTCATCCTCTCTTTAGTTCTTGGAATAGATGAGGATATCATCTAAAAAGACTTGTACAAAGCGGTCTAAGTACTTCCGGAATACACCATTCATGAGGCTCATGAATACTGTTGGTGCATTGGTTAATCCGAAAGGTACTACAACGAACTTGTAATGCCCAAATTGAGTTCAAAAGGAAGTTTTAGGAATATCTCCTTCCTTAATCCTTAATTCGTGATACCCTGATCGCAAATCAATTTTTGAGAATACCGTTGCTCCTTTCATCTGATCAAAGAGATCATCTATCCATGGAATTGGGTACCTATTTTTCATTGTATCACGGTTCAAGTCCCTGTAATATATACACAGTCGTAAGGAACCATCCTTCTTCTTCAAAAACATTACTAGTGCACCTCAAGGTGAGACACTGGGCCTTATTAGCCCTAAGTTGAGTAGCTCTTTTAACTGCATCTACAACTCACACATTTTTGGCACTTTCATCCTATACAGAGTCTTGGAAATTGGCTCTGCACCAGGTTTTATCTCAATAGTAAAATCAATCTCCCTCTCAGAAGGTAACCCTGACAACTTGTTCCAAAAAACATCCTTAAACTCTGACAATACTGGGTACTGATCCAAGGAGGGTCCTTTCCTTTCATTTACTGCTTCCACTACATATAGTCGACACCCTTGCCTCATGCACCACTTAACCGTCATAGTTGAGATAAATCATAGAGACACCTTTCTCCGTACACCATGGATATCTACTGGCCTTCCTTCATCATCAACACAAAGCACCCTTTTTGCGAAACAATCTACCATAGCTCGATGGGCTTCTAACCAATCCATTCCAATGATTAGGTTATACGTCTCGAGGGTAGTGACGTATACCTTCAACCTAGTAGTACACACTCCCAAGTCTACTAGAAAATTATCAACACTAGGTCCTACTGCTTGTTTTTCCCTCGAAGCCATCTCAACTTGTTTAAATTCGTCATGCTCGTAAGCTACCAACCCACTCTTTTCTAATTCAGATGGTGAAATGAAACTATCTGTAGCACTAGAATCAAATAAAATTGTAACATTGATATGATTTAGCATACCTAACGACTCCACCATCGTGGATTGATGTTCTTCCTGGCGATTATTAACTGGTGCATAAATCTGGTGGCTACCGCTTTCTCTTCCCATCAGGGCCTTTCCTTGTATATGTACAAATCGTTCTTGCAACTCTAGGTAGTCACGCTAGTAATGGGGCCCTCCACATCCCCAACATGTAACATGAGATTGAACCTGCACACTGCTCTGTGACGGTCTCTGAAATGAGTTCCTTCCTCTAGAACCCCTGCCCCTACTAGCTACTCCCTGAGAAGGTCATGGACCTGCCTATGTCGTTGGTGATGAGCGGGATGCTGCACTTGATACCATTGAAATACCTATAGTAATTATCCTTGGTGCGAATCTATTACCATAAGGAGGTGTTCTAGAGCTCCCTCCCCTAGAGAAGGTCCTAGGGGCCTTCCCCACGAATCCATGTTGATGTGGAAAGGTCGATCTCATACCTCCATTTAAGTTCATGTGTTCCTCCGCATAATGTGCATTTTCAGCTGCTTCCTCTACTGAAGACAGTTTCCACATCCTCATCATGGCCCTTATCTTAGGGTTTAACCCATAGACAAATCGTTTTGCCTATCGTTGATCATTATCCATGTATGAAACATATTTCACCAACTCCATGAACCTGATCTCGTACTCTTCCACGGACATGTTCCCCTATACTAGAGCATGAAATGCTCCCACCTGTTGTTCCTCATAGTAAGGTGGTAGATATTTCCTTTGGAACCTTTCCTCAAAAGGTTCCCCAGAGATGGTGTCTGGGGTAAGGTGCAACTGCCTCTCCAGGTTGCCCCACCAGTTCAAGGCACTGTCCCTTAACTGAAATATTGTTATTTTCACCTTTGATGTGGAAGCATAGTCTCTTAAGGTGAAACATCGTGTCATCCCTTCCAACCATGCTTCTGCATGCTCACTGGCACAACCCTGAGTGAACTCTAGAAGTTTGATCTTTTGCAGTTCTCTAGTGATGTCCTCGGGTGGAGGCCCTCCCCCTGAATCCCTCGATGCTTCAGGATTACCCATTCCTGATGGTGGGGGCTCCACTTCGATCCCTACTGGTTGACACCCATTTAAAGTATCATTTATGGACTGGTGTCTGGCACTCTGTGTTGTTTGTTGAAGTAAGGTACCTTCATGGGTTCCTCCTCCATGTGGCTTGGTGTCGGGATTTCTTGGGTGAGTGAGGATGCATGGTAGCTCTATCCACACACCTAAAGCACCGACCAGTCGATTTTGAAATCAAGCCAACAAAAATTGTAAGAGGACATGGTCTATGTAAGTTGGCAACAGATTCAGAAGGTTCTCAGGTAAGTGATTGAGAAGGTTAGGAAAATGAATAGGAGGTAAGAAATGAGGTTTTGTATATTCTAGTACCTACCAATTCATAGTATTATGAAATTAAATATTATTTAAATCATGGTACTTCTCCTCAATACTTAGAACCTAAGAATAAAATATCATTAAGATTTAAAGTTGTTAAATACCAATTAATAGATGGATTATTGTTTAGAAAAATTTACGATAATGTTTTACTAATATGTCTTGAAAAATATGATGCAGATAAAGTATTGGTTGAGATGCATGATGGACCAGATCGATGGAATTTTGGTGGAGAAATGACTACACATAAGATTCTTAGATTTAGTTATTTTTTGCCTATCGTGTTCATAGATGCTTGTTCTTATGTTAGAAAATTCAAACTTTTTCAGACATCTTCATGAAAAGATAAGAAACATGTTTTTCCATTATATTCAGTTGAGGTAGAAGTTCCATTTGAACAGTGGGGTCTTGATGTAATTAGGGAGATTAATCCCAATTCTTCACAGCTTCACAAATATATGTCACCTACTATAGACTATTTTACATGATGCAATGAAGCCATTCTTCTCAAGAAAATTAATGAAGATCAGGTTATCTCTTTCCTTAATCAATTCATAATTACCAGGTTTAGTATTCTAAATTCCTTGGTTTTTTATAATGCATCTTATTTTTTGTCTCTCAAATTAATTGTATATGTTTTTGAAAAAGGGATCATCATTAAGTATTTTGCAAACTATTATCCTCGAGGAAATTGATTAGCAGAATCAACTAATAAAATTTTAATTTGAATCCTTAAAAAAACCTTTCATGAACATTAGAGAAATTATGGGTAGATAAGGTAACACCTAAAAAATCATTAGGAAATTCATAAGGTAACACCTAAAAAATCTTTAGGAAATTCACCATACTTTCTTATTTATGGAAAGGAATCTATTCTACATCCTAATGTTTTTCTTCCTTCTCTGCAACTAGATCAGTCTGTTAGATAATATTCAATCCCTAACACGCAAATGAGAATTGACACATTAATGAAGTTAGACGAAGAATGAGCCCATGGGTTATAGAACAGTCAGTGATGTAGTGTATTATTAAGGCACTTCGTTATGTGAAGTCACCAGTTAAAAACCCTCTACTAGCCTTGTGTGTTGCGTGAGGGGCCATGTTGTCATGCCTAGAGGTTATAGTGTTAGTAGTCAAATAACACAACCATGTGTCACACGAGTACGTTCCTGACTAGTTGTTGCTTTCGCTAGTCAAAACAAAAAGTTAGAAGAAGAACGAGAAAAAAATAAAACTAAATTTCATGAACATCAATTAATAATCAAATGTTGGTTTGATAAGCATTCAATTGATAAGAAATATTTTCAAATTGGAGACTTAGTTCTGAAATGGGACAAAGCTCATGAGGAAAAAGGGAAACACACAAAGTTTCAACATCTTTGGTTAGGACCATTTCAAATTTCTAAGAAACTTGGCCCTTCAATATATATTTTACAATCATTAGAGAGGGAGATTGAAAACCTATCTGTGAATGGCCAAATTTTAAAGAAATATTTTTATTAATCATTTCTTGATGATAATTTGTAAATATTGTACATGGGTGAAATCATGAAGGTGGATTACACTTTTGCTTGTTTTATGACAAAAAAAACTGTATTTTCACAAGTTATTCAACTTCCGACATATAGAAGTATTTTTTTTATTTAGAATTTCACTTTACAGTAAAAACAAAACTTGTGAAGAATTGTGTTAGCTTTCTAATGACTATTTTTCAA
>ML781616.1:71349-84698 GCA_009831015.1 Picea engelmannii | reverse complement strand
GGCACCGTTAAATTTGACGTGAAAATTTTCGGCCGAATAATATTTCGACCGAAAGTAATATTTGTTCGGCCGAAAAATTGCCGCTAGAAATTTTGGAGACCCGATTGTCACGAAAGTGTTACCCAGCTTCATGATTTTACCCACATTTTGTAAATTGTTTAGATTGTTTTCTTATTTTTTCTATTTTTATGTTTCATTGGTTTTAAGGTATTATAAAATTTGATATTATTTAGTTTTCCTTTTACTGTTTATCATTTTTTCCCTTTTATTGAGTTTTTGTTTTTGGTTGTTGTTGTTCTCTTTACTCTGGTTTCGCATTGGAAGACATTATTTTAATTATAAATCAGAAAGGGTTGTTTCATTTGATTTTTTATGAAATCCTTGACTATGAAAGTTAGTAACTTATAGTTATGGAGGAAATTCTATACTTGATATGTAACATAATTGTAGTGTTCATTCGAAAGAAAAAGTGCTTATCTAATATTTTTATAAGAGCTTCATCCACTTCACATTATAAAATTGACGTTAGTAATAATTGGAAATGAAAGATAAACCTGGGATGGATTTTTATACACCAAACTTTTGCTAATCAAAATAACTCTCATATCACCCCACTTCCATTACACCCATTGCATATGCAATATTTTTATACATATCATAAGGGTGTAAATTATGAAAACATATCAAATGGAAGTTGAAAGAATTATATTAGTGTGGGAAGTACAAGTAAACTTGTTGGGGCTATGGATGCTCCTTGGAAGCGGATCAATACTTGTGTGATACTAAGGTATCTTCGTTGAGGCTATGGATGCTCATGGGTAGAAAATCAATGTCGGGTTTAGGAGAGATGAGGAACAAATGTGTGCAAGGTTTGGTTGATATAAGAATTTAGGCCTTTGGCTTGATTTCATAACTAATTAGAAACTAATTGTCCTTCTTAAAAAATGAACTTCGTTAATCTTTCTCTTTTAAAAATATTATGTTAAGTGATGAGTATTAAAAATGAATAACTACTCTTTTTCAAAATATCAAGGATTATGAAACTACTCCTAATTATTAAGTGAAACCTTAAGTTAGTGCTGATCTTTAAAACCATATATTATCAATAACATAGATAATTGTTTCTTCTAGTGTGTCACCATTTGTTGTCGCATGTACAACAACCCTCCCATTATTGTATATATTTAATAAAATAATGGGTCCCCTAGAAATTTTTTGTCTTTTTATAATCATTCTTATTTTATTTTTATTTTGGGATTCTTTTTTATTTAAATTTTATAGAATTCTAGCATTGATGTTTTATTTTCAAATAAATTCCTTTAAATTTAAATAAAATTCAAGTTGTTGGCCATATCACAAGGATGACCTGATTCTCTAGTTTCTCGATGGCCCGATACCCCAATTGAATTCTACATGATAAAGTGCAATTAAAAATAGAGACATGGTTTCCCATTGGTCTGGTGGCTTGGTGGTCCAATAGTTTGGTTAAGAAAAGTATTTACATCAACAAAATTGACAAATTTATGTTAAGTGATATAATTGCATCAGACCTATCATCACTGGGATGTTCTTGACGTATGATTTTAATAAAATTCCTGGTGGTCCAATCAAAATAGGATTTTCCCACCTTATTTTTCAAATTCTCAAATTTTCATTTCCTCCATTAATGCTTCTGATGGTTGTTTGTTAATATGAATTATGGATATTTATTTTACTAGGTGAAATAGAATTACATCGCTAGCTGGAGAAGCTCGTGACGACGAATCTGCATTTAGGGTTTAACGGTTGAGGTTACCAGAGCCTTAATGGATCCCTCTGAGGGAGGGGATCCTCCCTCAGGATCCTTGTCCTTGGACTTGTAGGCCTTCCAGGCCCTTATTTAGTCCTATACTAAAACCCCCACGCCACCCCCTTCGAGATTTGTTAAAAAATAGATTAAATTCCTAAGGTGAACATCTTCGCTCCCTCAGCGCGACCCCTTTCTCTTAGACTGACAGATAGAGAACTGATCGAGAAATTTACCAGACTTTGTCCATCCCCAAAATCCATGCACCTCTGGTTGGAAGAAAACTAGCGCAAACTGATCCAGGGACAAATGTCGATAGCCTTTTGTGGCAAGGGATTATTTTCCTTCTTGTTTGAAAAGAAGAAGAAGATAGAGATCTAATTTTTCAAAGCGGACCTTACTTCATGGGGGAAAGAGGAATGTACTTAAATAAGTGGAATCCTAATTTTATCCCAGAAAATGATATACCTTCAGCAGTCCACGTCTGGGTAAGACTTCCTTTCCTTCCCCTCCACTGTTGGAATTATGAAACCATAAGGAACATAGGAAACACTCTAGGAAATTATATTGATTTTGCTGAACCACGTGAGGGTTTACAGGCATGCGCCAAGCTCTGCATGAAAGTAGATCTAGAAAAAGGACTCCCATAAGGAATAAAAATGAATTTAGATAGTTGGTCATACATCCAACAAGTAGAATATGAACAAATCCCCTTTAAATGTAAAGCTTGTCAAAAATACAGACATTTTACCAAATCCTTCCCCCAAGACAAAGAAATGCAGGATCAAGATCCAAAACAAGATCAATGGTAGCAACCAAAGTGGAAAAAAGAAAATGGAAAAACATGGTCCATCGCGACTCAAAGCCAATGGGAAAAACCCCCAGATCCAAAAGAATCACGTCCATGATCTCCACACAAAGGAGAATCAAGCCATAACAAATACGCCAGCCTCAACTTAGAAGGAAATATAGAGGAAATTAGGGAATCCTAGGAAGAGAATAACATAAAGGGACAAGAAGAGATAGGATAAGGGAACAGTAAAGGTAAAGAAAAAGAAAAAGAAGTCCTAGACTTGAGTGGGGACTCAACAACAAAATCATTCCCCATCCAAAGCCTAGAGATTCCAGAAATGTTAGAAGAGGAAATACATGACACTTCCAATAGCGATTATGATCTGGAGTTAACTAAACCATCCAACACAAAGAAACCTAGAATAAAATCCCAAAGGAATAAAAGAGAATCGGTTGCAAACAGAGAAAAAGAACTGAGCATACAAAAACAATAGAGGAGGCACTAAAGAAAGAAGGAAAATCTAGGGGAAAAAATGAAGCCCGCCATAAGGGAACAACTTCACAGCCCTCAAAAGGGGGGGCACCAAAACACACTGATAAATGATGAAAGTCGTCTCCTAGAATTGTAGAGGATTAGGAAGCAAGGTCAAAAAAGAAAAAGTTAGAAAATTGATCCAAATAGAAAATCCCTCAATTCTCATGATCCAGGAGACGAAAATGAGGGAACAGAAAACCCTCAAAGACCTTCAAAAAATTTGTAATAAAAGTGAAGGAATAGCAATCAATTCTATAGGTTCATTGGGATGAATATGAACTTTCTGGAAGACTGAGGAATTTGAACTAAAAGACTAGGTGCATACACGGTTCTGGCTAATGTTCAATCTCTTCAAGAAAGACTCAGGTATGCAATACTCCATAATAAATGTTTATATGCCCAATAACTATATAGAAAAAAATGAATGTTGGCAATCCCTCCTAGATATGGCCATTGACAATCCCCCCAAAAACCTTATTATTGTTAGAGACTTCAATACAACCAGAGGGACAAAGGAAAACTGAGGTGGCTTTATTGTTAGAGATCAATTCTAGGAAAGATTGGACGATCTTATATCAGACCTAGATCTCTTTGACATTCCTTCAGACAAGGGAATGTTCACTTAGAATAATAGAAGAGTTGTCCCAGGACACATAGCGGCAAGGTTAGATCGATTCCTGATCAGCAACTTGTTCTTGGCACTTCTAGACAAACTGTGCTCCTCGAACCCCCCCTGAGCAGGATCTAATCACCGGCCCATCATAATGGTCTTTGAAGCCCAAAAAATTGGGTCCCCATCCCCTTCAAATTCATCCCCCTTTGGTTGGATCACCCAGATCTCATTCAGTCCATTACTCAAATATGGAACTATTGGATCTTCAGTTCACCCAATTACATATGGGAGAAGAAGCTAAAATTGGTAAAAGAATTCCTAAAGATCTTGGAAAAAAACTCTCTGCAAAGCAACGCTAGAGACAAAAAGCTCCATCTAGAAAATATGTAGGAGGAAATGGAAACTATTGAGATCCAGCAAGATCACATCATAAGAGAACAAAAATTTTGCAAGGAATATATGAAAGCACTAGCAGAAGAGGAAATCATCTGGCGCCTAAATTCCAGAAGCCTATGGTTGAAATCAGGGGACCAGAACACCTCCTTCTTTCACAAACAAGCAAAAGTAAAAAATTGGGAAAATCAAATCTCAGAAATCAAAACCCCAGAAGGGGAAATCCTTAAGGACTTTAACCAAATCAAACAACAAGCCTCAACGCACTTCCAAAACTTTTACTCCACGTCTGGCAGGGATGAAAATGAAACAATAGACTCCTTTCTCAGACACATCCATAGTAAGATTATAGTGGAAGATAATATGCATCTGGATAGACCAACTGAAGAAGAGGAAATTCTAAAATATCTAAACCAATTTCAAGAAGACAAATCCCTGGGTCTATATGGCTTCACTCTACACTTCTACAAAAAATGTTGGCACATAATTAAAAAGGACTTCATAAGGATGATAATATTTGCACACAAGGAAAAAAATTTGGGAGGTTCCACCAACTCCTCCTTCTTAGCTCTCATCCAAAAATAATTTTGAGCCTCTTCTCTAGAACGCTTCATACCTATCTCTCTCTGCAATATTTCCTACAATATCTTCTCCAAAATAATTTCCAACAGGTTAAATCCTCTTCTTAGATCCATAATCTTCCCAAGCAAAGCAGGATTTGTAGAAGGCCATCATATTTTGGACAACTTCGTCCTAGTTCAAGAGGAAATCCATGCCAGCAGCTCTTGAGGAGAATCAGATATGGATATAAAGCTCAATATGACAAATGCTTTTGACAGGGTGGAATATAATTTCCTCTTTAAAGTAATGGAAAATTTTGGTTTCAGCCAAAACTTCATCGCCTGGTGTTGGCACAGGGGTAGACCCGAGGTTCAATGCTTCAACAACACACCAAAAAAACCCTAACTACTGGCCCTTTCGGCAACACTTGTGAAGCACATGAAGTCTCACCCGAAGTAGAGGTAGGGGGGGTTGCAGGACTCAAGTGTCTACAACCTAGCTGGGACATAGATCTATGATTGCACACTTTAACAGAGCACTTTATCCAATAACATTCATTAGTCTTTAACCCTTATTCACATTGCAGGTCAACCCTATTTGTAGATGAGCATAGTAGTAATGAAGATCTAATACATCTAAGCACTTAGCATAAGTTCATATCCAACATTCATTCACATCATAAGCATCAAGTTGTCATAGATCTATTTATCATACATCAAGAACATTTCACTAAGAAAATAGATACATAAACACCATGAACACATCGCACAAAGCACAATAACACATGATATACGTGGTTCACCCCAGTGTGGGGCTACATCCACCAACTCTTCTTCTTCTTTATTAGATTCTTTAATCTTCTTCTAGGCATGGAGCCATAGATCCAAATCCACAAAAGACAGGAGATCTGCGTGCAACCCGCCAAATCCTCCTTCCCCACATTAGATCAAAGCACAAATCCTTACATAGTCTGTCTGCACAGAGATTTTTACAATCGCATGCACGAAGCCTCTAGTCATGCACTAAGCTAATGACCTTAAAAATTTACTGCCCTTTCTTACATTGCCTAGATACTTATTTATACATTACAAAAAGGAGCCTAATCATGGGTAAAACCATGGGCCAACATCCCATACCAGTTACATAAACCCTAAAATCCAAAAAATCCCGCAAAAAGGGCAAGATCTTGTGATCTTCGCTTTGCCTCGATGCTCCATCTTTGACCAGCCTGTCGAAGTCCCAAAAGTGGTAAAACACGACCATTGTTTCCTCAAAACCTGGTCAAGGGACAACATGCCCAGAACACTCACTTGTGACTCATCCTGAGTCACTCTGATTTGGGAAACATTGCTTCGAAGGCCTCAAGCTTATCCTGAGCTGCCTCGACTTGTTTCTTCGCTAGAGCCTCCTGCTCAGTGAACTCCTGAATAACTTGCTTGGTGATAAGCCCTTCCAGGCATTGTTCTACTATTAAAACCACATGTTCCAATTGTGATCCTCATCCCTCGATATCTTCAAAAATTGTGCGGGCTTCATCCTACAATGGCTGGAGTCTCTGCATCACCTCTATCACTCTGCTCTGGATGGAAATGACATGTTGCTGAACTGCGTGTTGTTCCTGTGACCTTTTCATATTCTCCACTATAGTAAGCAGATTTAGCTACATTTGTACAGTCGATTCCTATTGCTTCACCTCTTGGATTTGTTCCTCCAATCACCTCATCTCTGGGTCTTTGGAAAGGCGCTCGTAGGTATGCACACTTTAGTCACTGAGTTGCTTGCATTATGTGACCAATGCCCTAATTTTTTTTACTACACTTCTCGTAGTTTCTTCCCTTTGATCTCATACTTACTGCGGAGTGTTAGGCACTGCTTGGAGTTCTAGATCTTCTACTCTTGCTTGGAGATATTGAATAGCCTCATCGAGCTTCCCCACTTGGATCTTGATTGTCTCTTCTTCCATCTGTTCCAAACCTAGCATAGAGCGAAGTTCTATATTCATTGCCTCTCTAATCCCAATCTGCTTCGCGAGAAACTGGTGTTTCTCTTTTTGGATTTGCTCCTTGTCTTCTTCGAACTTCGCCCGAAGGTCATCTGTCTCTTGCTGCACAACCCGAAGTTTCTCTAAGGCCTCCTCCTTTTCTTGCCTCAAGGCCTTTGTGTCCTACTCCTTTTCTTCTTGGATTTGGTGAAGGCAAGCCTCTGTTGCATATGCTAATCTGCGCAATTGGGTGTGCTCATCCCCCAATTCTACATTCTCTGTTGAAGATGGTGCAGTGGACACTACGCGGCTCGACTGGAGAGATTGTTGGATGTCTTTCAATTCTTTCTCGATCCTGTGATACATTTTTTATTGCTTGGCTTCATGTCTTTGCAGGATATCCTCTTAGGCATCTTCAATAGTGATGATGATGAGCTGGATATCATCCACCATGAGTGCATTCTGTGACTGAGGATTAGTGGATCGAAATTTCTTCCACGATGAGGGTTTATGTGGGGAACCCTTCCTTTTATTTGAAATCTCAGCCTCTGTAAGGGGATCCTTTGGTGGTGTTACTTCACCCTTGTCTTGTTTGTCTTCTTCTCCTTCTTCTTATTTGTTTACTTCATCGCCCCCTCCTCCTGCCGATGAGTCAGACAAAACTTCCTCTGATGTGTTGTCCTTCTCTTCACTGTCGATGTTCTTCACTTCCTCCTTTTTCTTCTTCTTCTTGTCGCTTCCCTATCCATCATGTTAGACACAGGTGACTAATGGGATTCCAATGATGTCAGGGTCAGAGAGTTTTTCATCCTCATCTAGTACAATGAATTTTGTTGGCCATTCCTTGGTAATATCCTTGATATATTCATCAGTTAATTTGTAGTAAGACTACATCTCCTCCTTGGTTTCGTCCCCACGTGTGGTGGTATATATGAAGTGTCAGTCTGTGCAAAACTTCGCAAGTGGCCTGAACTGATGGAGTGTATTCGGTGTCATTCGGGGGAACGATTCAATGGCCCACTTGAGTTGTAAGTAGTATTCATGGAACACCAAATTTTATTGCCACTGCTTCGCCATGTCACTTGAATAGCACAAAGTTGTGAAACTTGCAGCCAGCGGTTCTGATGGCTCAAATTCAGAGTATGTCACTCCCTCTAGCATCTCCCAAGTGACAAATGCTATTAGGATCAACAACCAACTAAAGTGGAACTCGTAGCCTTGGTCCTATGCTTCATGACATTCCTTCTCCAACTCATTGACGAGGTAGCTCGTCCAGTTCATCTACATCCCTTCGACGCACTTCCCTGCAAGGTCGACTATGAATCATGTTACTTGCATAGGGTGGTTCTTTCTGACAAGCTTCCCCTCTATTAGCTGACAATATAGGCGCACTGCACCATCCTGGATGGAGGCTACCTTGTATCCTCACTTCCCCTTCTCCACATATCCATATGCCTCCTTTATTCATTGCGCCAAGGAGTGATCTGATGTCTTTCCCAGGTAGAACTGGTGAGGGTCTGGTCCTTGCATGCTTAGTCCAGTAATGAGGTGGATCAGCATTGGATCCACAGTGATGTGCCTATCCAACCAAAGATACCCACCATGGTAGTATGACGAGAGGAGTTTAATGCACGGGTTAACCTCCTGATGTCTGCCAAAGTGTGGGATCTTCATCACATTCAAGATGGATGATCTCACCATCTCCTTGATCCATGGCTAGGGAACTATCTTAGGCTTCTTCCCATTCATCTTTTTCAGGTAGTGATGCGGTGCGAGCATCGCATAATTATTCCTATTGTCGAGGTTGAAATCACTTATCTTAAGAGTTGGCATCTGTCCCAACTGTGGTCCATCTACACATATCCCTTTCGGGAGGTATGCGGTGATGAGTGTATACTCAAAATATCTTGGGACATTTTCATGACTAACCATGCTAGCCAAGGGCGAGATGTATTCGGGCAAGACCGACAGGATATTCTTTGCATTCTCCATATCGTCGCGGTGCTTGCTTCTTTTCTTTGTCACAGTTTGGGATGGCCCAGATCGATGTCCAGTCGAGGGGGATACTTGCAATCCTTCTGTCGATGAGGTCTATACTCCTTCAGACATGAATTTCTCAGCCATGAGGTCTATTAAGATCTATTCTACAGATTTCTCTACTACACTATGTTTTCCTGACATGCAAACTCGTAAACAAATAACTCAGGTAGGAGAATATATACTCGAGGTAATCAACTCAATGGTGAGGTATAGATAGCACAGTGAGGTAGGAAATCACGTCTCTATTAGTTTGAATATCTCATTTTGAAAAAGTGGTCCCGGTGCGGCATTCGATGAAATAAATAAACAACTTCGTAACAGATTCCTTCAATGGGTTGCAATGCCTCAATCTGTCCATTATGGCGCGGTCTCAATGGTCCAACGATGATCTTTTTCGGAAATAACTACATTTCTAGCCATTCCAGAGCGTCGTTCTAACAGTCGGGATGCCTCCAACGGTCATATAGCTTTGTCATGGCGAAGTACCATTCTACACTATTCTGCTATTCGGACAAGGTTCAAGTTCTGTAATCCTTCCTTCTGCGAAGACTTTTCTGGAACTTCCTGTAGTTTTTCTAACTTTGCTTTCTTCTTACTGAGATTTCTTACCTTCTTTCTTGTGATTTGAGTCACTGGGTTCCTCCTTTCATTCTTGTTCTTATCTTCTCTTAGCGTATAACTTCGCATTGTTGAGGGTCTTCTAAAGGGTTTGAATGTAATACCTCTTCTCTCGTTGCTTCTTGGGTAGGTTCTCTTCTCTCCTGCATGGATAGGGCTTTCAAGCTTTCCTGCATTCTTGAAACTTTGACAACTAATTTTTTGGCCCTCAGTTGCTTCTACTTGTCCTCTTGTTCTTCTATTAATCACATTATTCTCTTAGCCATGAAATCCCTTAGTTCTTGTTTTTTTGTTCTGTAGCTTCCTCCTCTTCTTTTCTTCAGATCTGATCTTTCTCAATCTAGGTCTTCCCTAACAAAAATACAAAGGGGACATTGTTCTCAACAAACTTAATAATTTTAAATTCTTCTTTGGTTGATGTTCCATGAGAAATCATAGGTATGTTAGTAAATCTTCCATATAGGGTTATCACGTTTCCTTTAAACAATCCTATCCTTCCCAATCAAGGAATCATAGTTGGATTTCCCAAAATTTCCCAAGTGCTTTCTAGCATAAGATTCACATGTGTTTCCTTGTCCAAAAAACAATCTATGTCAAAGTCTCCTATTCTTTTTTCTATGCATTTCTTCTCTTTTAAGATCTATGGTAAGTTGATGTCTTTGTGGTCATTCAATGTTTCTTTCATATGTAACAATATAGTCTCTGATTCTTTCTGTTTCTCTAGCATATCCTTAGTTTCTTGACCTTCTTCATGGTTTTCTTGTCTCGGGTTCATTTTTTCAACTTTAGAAATCATTATAGGGAAATCCAAAACCTCATGACCGACATTTTTACAACAAAGACAAATAGGACCTACACCAAGGCATTCCTTAGAAAGATGTCACGGTCTTCTTCAACTATAACATAGTGCCAATCCTCTCTTTCTTTTAAATGATCCCCAACCTTTCCTATACTGTGCACTAGGATCGCAGTGATGGACCTGCAATCTGCAAAAATTCTTTCTAGGATCTTGCATCCACTTGTTAGTCCAAAAATTATTTCTACACATAGGAATAACATATATTTCTCTATTTCTATCAAATTCATTTAGATCAACTCTTTCTTCTAACTATGCCCTAGCTTTCAGACTAGGACAAAATCTGTCAAACATACCTAGATTCATACTTTTGAAAAACAAAATTCCACTTATCTTACTTTTACCAGAGCACAAAACTTTAAGCTCTAACCTCTTTTCTTCAGATTTGATTCTTTCTTAGCACAGAGCTTTGTAATTCAAGTAGACTACTGCGCACTATAGCAACAGATCTACGCATAGAGCTTTCTCTTCAGTTCCCAATAATCACAGTTCCAAGTCCCGACAACAGAACCATTTGTTGGCACAGGGGTAGACCCAGGGTTCAACGCACCAAAAAAACCCTAACTACCGGCCCTTTTGGCAACACCTGCGAAGCAAATGAAGTCTCACCCGAGGTAGAGGCAGGGAGGGATGTAGGAATCAAGTGTCTACAACCTAGCTGGGACATGGATATATGATTACACACTTTAACAGAGCACTTTATCCAATAACATTCATTAGTCTTTAACCCTTATTCACATCGCAAGTCAACCTTATTTGTAGATCAGCACAGTAGTAATCAATATCTAATACATCTAAGTACTTAGCATAAGTTCAGATCCAACATTCATTCACATCATAAGCACTGAACCTTCATATATTTATTTATCATACATCAAGAACAATGCACTAAGAAAATAGATACATAAACACCATGAACATATTGCACAAAGCACAATAACACAGGATATACGTGGTTCACCTCAGTGTGGGGCTACGTCCACCAACGCTTATTCTTCTTTATTAGCTTCTTCAATATTCTTACCGGCACAAAGACACGGATCCAAATCCGCAAAAGATAAGAGATATGTGTGCACCCCGCCAGATCCTCCTTCCCCACATCAGATCAAATCACAAATCCTTACACAATCTGTCTACACAGATCCTCTTACAATTGCATGCATGAATCCTCTAGTCATGCACTAAGCCAATGACCTTAAAATTTTACTGCCCTTTCTTACATTGCCTAGCTACTTATTTATACATTACAAAAAGGAGCCTAATCATGGGTAAGCCCATGGTCCGACATCCCATACCCATTACATAAACCCTAAAAACCCAAAAATCCTGCAAAAAGGGAAAGATCCCACAATCGCCTCTTCGCCTGGGCGCTCCGTCTTCGACCAACCTGTTGAACTTCCAAAAGCGGTCAAACACGACCAGCGTTTCCTCAAAACCTGGTCGAGGGCCAACACCTGGAAGGACTCTTGTATTTCCTCCCCATCGATAGCACCCCTCTTAAATGGAAGACCTAGCCCCTTCTTCAAAGTATCCATAGGTTTAAGACAGGGATGCCCCCTCTCCCCCCTCCTTTTTGTGATCATTGATGAATCCTTAAATCACAATCTGGAATGGGAAAGCATAAATGGCACTATTCTAGGAATCAAAATTTCTCAAGGGGTCAAAAGACTGAACCACTCCCAATTTTCAGATGACACAATCCTCCTGAGCGGGGCCTCAAAAATTCTGGCCAGAAGAATTCTGCAAGTTATGGACACCTTCCTTCTAGTCTCGGGAGGGCTCTTGAACAAAGAAAAATGTCAAATCTATGTTTGGAATGTTTCTGTAGTCATCAAAGTGGGAATTTCTCAAATAATGGGATTCTCCATCACCCAAGACTAGAAATCCTTCAAGTATTTAGGTCTCCCTCTGTGCATTAAAACGCTCCCAAGTGAGTTTTGGCATTTATATCTTCAAAAGGTTAAAGAAAGATGGAATCAAGAGGATCAAGATGGCTCAATCTAGAAGGAAGGTTGGTCTTGATCAAATCAGTCCTCTCGGCCCTCCCCATGTTTCACTTCTCTACCCTGCTAGCTCCAAAGGGAGTCCTAAAAGACTTGGCACAGCTCATCCGCAAATTTTTGTGGCAAGGACGAAAATCCAATTACAAAAAATTCCACCTGGTGAACTAGGATACAGTCACCTTGCCCAAAAAAGTGGACCTCTTAGAATTAGATACCTCGAATTAACCAACTTAGCAATGGGCGCTAAACTTCTCTAGAGGATAGTCACAGGAGAAAATGATTGCTGGAAAATGGCTCTCATCAAAAAGTATATACTGGGTAAAAGAAAAAGAAGCATGGATAAATCACAAACCCCACAAACAAGATCCCAAATCTGGAAATTAATAAAGGCCTCTACTCCCTTCTTTAAAGAAAATATTTCATGGATCCCGGGAAATGGAGAAATGATTAGAATATGGCAAGATCCAATTCTAGGGGTGGATCTCAAATCCTATGAAACATAAATATGTGATTTAAAAATATGGATGTTGGATGAACACAAATACACTCTCTATGATATCTCATTCTGGAATGAGAATGATAGCTGAAAGGATTGAGACCTAGGGAGAGTACATGAGTACTTGACCAACCAGGCGCATCGTCTGACTTCTCTCCTAAAAGGGGCAGCCCCCATCCTTAAAACCACTTTAGATAGTTGGGGATGGGGTATAAATGGATACTTGGTAAAATAAGGATATAACATGATCCTCTCCAACATGATAGAGCATCAAAATTCAGAAAAATGGAAAAATGTCTGAAGCCATGACTCCCTCCCCAAAGTTAACTTCTTCATTTGGACCCTAGTTCATGGGAAAATTCTCACAGGAGAGAATCTTATGAAAAAAGGCTTTCACGGGCCCTTCAACTACCCTCTTTTCCAAAGTAGTCAAGATAATATCCATCATCTCTTATGGAACTTCCCCTTCTCGCAAAATGTTTGGAAAGTATCCTACGAATATCTATCCAGAAAGATAAGATGGCCCTCAACTCCCAATCCCAACTTGGGAAATTGGGAGAAGTACTATCAAATATCCTTAAAGGAAAAATCAGTCATGAAGTGCATTTGGAGGGAGGTTCCCAAGTTTGTTTGTTGGTAGATATGGCTGGCTAGAAACAAAAAAAAAAACAGGGC
>ML781616.1:55394-71323 GCA_009831015.1 Picea engelmannii | reverse complement strand
CCCCCAAACTATAGCCACTAAGGCCAAGTTACTTCTCTTAGAAAGTATGAACTCAAAACCTCTAAATGTTGAAGATCCAATCAAGTGGAACGATCGAGAAAAATATTGGATGGAAAGCTTTAATCTTAATCCATTTAAGCACCCTTTCACAACGCATAGATCATGATGGCAGCTTCAAAGTATCCACAACATAGAACTCTGGATTCAAAAGAAATAAATACATACTCTATGTTTTGATGGAGCTTCAAAGGGAAACCCAGGGGAGGCAGGCGCACGGGGGGGGTTCTCTTCAAACATGGAGTAAAAATATCCCTAAGCTATCATTGGAATCTTGGGAAGGATACTAACAATAAAGTCGAGGCTTGTGTTCTTCCTGAAGGTATACAACTCGCCCAGACTTAGAAAATACGAGAGTTGAACATTCTTGGAGACTCCAAAAATATAACAAGAATGATGGTTCACGGATCCAACCCTCGATATCTAAGCCTAAATCAAGTCATAGATAGAATAAGGGTGGATTCCCATGACATTAGGATAATCTTCTATCACATAATGAGAGAAAATAACATTTAAGAAGACAAAATGGCGAATGCATCCATTGGGAAAACGCCTGGTACCCTAAGCGTAGATGGAGTGATAACCTCAGCCCCCCTATGTTAATGACCAAGTATCATTATGAAAAGGCGGGGGGGGAAACAAGAAGGCGCATCATCGAGGCCTTAAGAAGAAACGAAGAACACACTAATAGGAGAGGGGCCTGCGATCCTCAAGTACTAAGAGGAAAAAGGGGGGGAGAGAGCCCTACGGAGGTGAGAACTCGTCTACCCAAGCAGGGAAAGCGTGTCATCAACAACACAAAGGTGGATCACATTGAAGACTATGTGGATTAGGGCAACTCTGATCTGAACAGGTGGCATGGAGCATGTTTTAGACACACTGACTGAGGTGAAGTGGTGACTAACGATATAACTAGAGTCATCATGATGTGAGGTGATAAACAGGACAGCCCAACAGAGATCGTGGGAGATTATGTCATCAAGCACCAGACGAGGATGGAAGAGGTACGAGAAATCCATCCCACACAACACATTTGCCTACTAGACGTCAGTTGCATCTCCAGGCTCGGGCTCATGGCGTCTGATGGAACGGTTTGCAGAGAACTACCTTCGCGCAAGAAGGTTAGCACAATCTTTTCATTAATGGACCCATGGGAAATCATGACATCTTATTTGATCTTGAATTTGCTCATAAATTTGGCTATTTAGGAAAATCCACTATCTCCTTTCTTTCCACTAGGAGCCCCAACCCTATTTATCCACTCTCACTCAACCCTTCTCATGTATCTCTTGTTCTCTCTCTGTTACTCTTGGCATCCCAGTTATCAGATTCCTCATAATTATCGACTGGAGCCCTCCTTCCTGGCTCTCGGGGCCCTATGTCTCTCCTCTCTTATTGCCTCGCCTACAGAACCGTTATTCTCATAATTCCCAATAATATATATGGTTTGAAGCATTCCCAGATTGCACAGCTTACCCCCGTTTGAAATGTCAACCTCATCCTTGCTTGTTCTCCTGCAAAAGGCTGGTGCTTGCTTGTCTAGTCAGTGGGCTCCAATCTGTATATTGCAGAAAAATCACAAAATTTTCCGGACCGAAACATCTTCAGCATACGAAGCAATGCATAAAGGTAAAGGCACTCCTGTAGAATTGGGAAGTGGGGATGAGGATTCATGGGAAGAGGAGTGTGGCAGGTGCAATAGAATCAAAATGCAACTTGGAGCAATTGGAGCCAATAGGGCCTTCGAACTTGAAACGTTATCCCAGCACAGATACATGATTGAAAATATCCAGGATGAGAGCTCGCTCAGCAAATCCAGATAGAAGACCACCTCATGAAAATAGAGATAATGCAGAGAATATTAGAGTAGCTGGAAGGCACACAACCACCTTCAAGAAACCCGGGAGAGCAGCAGGAAAATTCAAAGAATGCGCAGTCGAACTTAATCAACCAGATCCCAGACTTGAACAAGCTACACCCAAAAAATATGTTGGATTTATAGCACGTCAAAATGGAAAAGGGTAACTAAGTTATGGAATTTAAATGTTTTTTCTTACAATTTGTATCAACAGAATCTACTACCGGAGTTATCCGAGGAACTCTAATTTCATAAATCTTGTTATGCAAGGGGGATGTATCAAAAAACTCTGTTCCAAAAATACTCCCTACTTTTGTAAAAGATTCTCTCTAAGTGGCAACACTTGAAGGTCTATATGGACCATTTATTTGTAAAATATGTGGATTCTTCCACACACATAATATGTATTTTACTAGTTTCTGTTAAATATATATATATATATATATGCATTATGGATATTTAATCCTATAATGCAATGAAAATTGATCCTTAAAATGTCTATTACACACATATCACACACTTCACTTTCATTTGTCAACTCTATGCATTTCTCTGAGGTTTCTATAAGGAAAATTTCATTTACCAGTTGAATATCAAGAGTGAAAGCTACAATATTCTACGGAGTTTTTGTTCCTAGTTAATTTTTTGTATTAATTCAAATTTAAAAATTTCAAATTCTCTTTGAATAGAAAACAAGTTTGTATTTAATTATTTCCTTTGAAATGCAAGTTCTTTATAGACAAAATGACCAAGAAATGGAAAGGAAATCAACAGAAGGTTGAGGAGGAGGAAGAAGAAAAGAACCATAATTCTACCTTCTACTCAGATACTTCTTACAAAATTGGCATCAAGAATTGCATGGAGTGGAGCAAGATTTACAATTTCCTTGAAGAGGGAAATTCCAAGGATGAATATGAAGAAGATGTTCATGATTTTGAGGACATCAAAAGGTCCAACCTACACAGAGTAGCTGCCAAAACAACCATTTTGCATTACTATGACATCGTACGGTGGATAGTTTCTCATACTCATATTAAAACTTGTACAACTTTTATTTTTTCTCGTCAATTCATTGGTTCTTTTAGGCATGAAGATATTTTTAACATGTATAAGCTAAAATTAGGGGAATTTATTCTGAATAAAATTTTTTTAGAAGAATTTGAAGCCAAAGAAGTAAATTGGGGAAAACATTCAAATGGGTGACTTAATTAGGGAATGGTGATGTGATCCTCCTTCATTCAAAGTTAATTTAGATAAATTGTACTCCATTCAACATCTGAAGAAACCCTAAATGTTACAATCTATTATTCTATGTAGGTTACATGGTGAAAATAATTCACAAAAAGTTAAGTTAGGTTGGGTTCCTCTTATACATCAGGTATAGAAAGGAAAAATATTCAATTGGGCACATACACTTTTAGCTAATATTCAACAAGCAGTCAAGAAATCACAAGAAGCACCATGTGGGTTTTATTTAGGGTGTTTCATGTCTCGTTATCTAATAGATGTAGTTTGTGCCAAAAATCCTTTTCCCATCATGTATTGGAATAGGTTGATCTCTCAGGATATAGTACATATTCATTGTTCAAAATTGTGGGCTATTAATTATAAGAATCACTTTTATGAAATTTGTGAAAATTTCATGATCCCTTTGCATATTCTATTGAAAAATCAGGCAGTTCCTATTAGAATATAATGGATGTTCTCGTTTTACCATTGACAATATCACTATTGTCACCCAACCATAGGCCAAAGCCACCCTCCGAGCACCTTAACCTTGACAAAGAATCACTCTGGAAGCAAACCCTAGGCTAGATAGCCAAACAAAGGGTATCGCACCTTTCCCCAAGGATAGTGCACCAACAAAAGCTGATCAGATAGTCCAAACCCTAACCAATATATAGTCCAAGCCAACTACAGTAGCTGCAATGGTATCTCTCCTCAAAACTGTGTAGAAACTGGGCAACTGCAGTGCGCACAAGTGTTGCTCTGCAATTCTGACACTGCCTACCAAAATGAAGACTGGCCTCCTATATTTATAGTAATTCTGGCTAACTGTCTGGGCCGAATTCTCATTCTGGGTATCTGTCTATTCAATATATTATTATTTCTTCTGGTCGACTTCTTCTCTTGGAGGCTAATAACCTAATACAAATTATCTTCTTGAGTTGACAAGTCTTCTAGGGTTATTAGCCAACTCATTAGGGTTTCTTCTTGCTTCCCAAAGTATTATGTTCTCGTCAGGTTTACATGTGGAGGTAAATATCTCCCACAGCTACCATAATATAAACACTCCCTCCTAACTAGGGAGGTATTATAAGTAATGGTCTTGAGCACAAAACATACCATTCACCCGATAGCATCAACATAGTCATCTAGACTATCTCATGACTAGATCATGAGCATCATCATCACCATCAGTGTCATTAGTTGCATCATCTCTCAAAACCATACTCCATCTGAGTAATCAGACATGATGTTGGATAAGTCACTCACACCACAGAGTGATACAAGAGACATTCTTCTAATCTGGACATATGTCCTAGAAGAGTAGATGTTCTAAACCATTTTCCATCTGGGAGATATCTGTCCTTTAATCATTTATCTGGATGATAATCATTTACCAAACTGCTAATAGTCTTCAAGATAATCGGAACAAAATAGAACACAACTGTGTCTATCCATAGTAGTACATAACTACAATTCAGTGGTACACTACCACACCAAGTAGCAAACAAGTACTTGATCAGTAACGCATATTCACGAATAGTAGAACACATCCACCACAATAGTATACATCTATTGTCATACAGTCTTCATAACAATCATCTGATATCAACCTACACAGAAACAATGTTATGATATAAAATGAATCATCTGGGCCAATATTTCACTCACATCTGTGAGATCTGAAAGAATATATGCCCTCAAAGTATAACATCGATGATGGGATATCTGCCTTATTCTTCTCAAACAAGGAAGAATTATTTTTCTGATTTCTGAACCTGGACCATTCCTCACCCTGGGCCATTCCTCCGAAACTAAAAAAAGTGTAACCTGGAGAGAATGAATCTTCCCTAAGGAATGCCTTTCCCTGATTGTTGATCCTGGACCATTCCCCACCCTGAGCCATTCCTCTAGCACTAAACAAAGTGAAACCTGGAGAGAATGAATACACCCTAAGGAATGACTGTCCGGACCATTTCCTCTGTTAACCACAAGAGGAAAAGATTGCCCTGTACCAACCTCCAAAATGGACCATTCCTCATGTTAACCACAATTAGAAATCATTGTTCAGCGAGGCAGGCCAGTCTTCTTGAGTAACTCTCAAGAAGAGAGACTGCCCTAGACCACTCCCCATGTTAACCACAATGGGAAGTCATTGTCTATGGTACATCAACAATTTGGACCACTTCCCATGTTAACCACAATGGGAAATCGATGTCCATCAGAAATCTCAATCCACTTTCCAAACAGGAAAGAATATGCTCATCCTGGACCATTCTTCGAACTAAAAAATGATTGTCCATCAATCCATAATACATCAGTTCTCCCTCCCAACTTGAGAGTCATCTCTTCCTTTTTCAATAAGGAATTCATCTCCATGAACTCCAGCTTGAGAACGCAAACTCTTTCATTTTGAACATAAGCTTTTACCAAAATGTCTGCTTATCTTCTCATCTGTGGAGATACGTATTGGAGAACCACTTTCTCGTTTCTGGACTTCATCACGGATAATGTAATGCTTGATTTCAAATGTACTTCGGTCTAGAACACTAGTTTTATTATGAAGGATTCATGTAGCTCTGGTCAATGAGGTATATCATTGTTGGATTCCTCTTGCTATCTCATAATATCATGGCAAGAGTCAAACTGGAACATATCCATGTGGCACTTCTTCTGTCATCATTAGATCTTTGTCATGGATTGGCAATCCATCATCCTGATCTTCTGAGTAATCATTACGATATAATATCTCTATTATAGAGAATCTTCAGCATGCTTTTGTTGTGCACTGGAGGTTCTCTACCAAGTTATCTTCTTCCATTTGCATACAAGGGTCTATGCCTCAAAGTCTTGAGGTTTCTCTTCATATTCTCTTTATTCAATTTATCTAGAGAACATTCTTTACATTCATCTGATCTAGAACTCCATCCCATGATATTGCGGATGATATAATGACTCATGTAGAGGCATGTCTGATTTACTAGAACAAGTAATCACCATAGTCTTCTCCCTCCATTTGGGATAACCCCTAGTTCTAGATATTTCAATGCTTACATATATACATTGTTCTTCACCACAACTTTCAGTTGATTGCTTTTAGTGAGTTCATATTAGGCTGGTAATCTTGTGATTCTTAATACATTGACTAGTTGTTCTCACTTCTCTTTCTTTCTTGGAATCTTCATGTTCTTCCTGATGTGTTTCTTTAGTTCTCGGGTCCATGGAGTTTCTTATAGATTCCATGCCCTAAATATTCCATTTCTTTCTTTCATCATAGGATTACAGATGTGGATGGACAATCAGGGATAATTTAAGGCTTATCTTCGAAGAAGACTTCTTCTGAGGTTGAACTAGACATGTACTGTCTTTCATGGCTGCTACCATGGATATATACTTCATCATATTCAATGGATCATAGGATTAGCTCCCTCCTAATCCTTGCTTCATGTATGAGTGCATATAATCGGCTCCCTCTATCTAACAGAGTCCATGCTTCCGTCTGTATCCTTATTTTCTTCTACAATATATAATTGGCTCTCTTTTTCTAACGAAGTCCACGCTTTCATCTTGTTGTCTTCTACAAAACGTCATATGTCTTTCTCTAATTTCCTCTTGATTGTTGACTTCTTTCTGTCTTTTCTTCTTCTAAGTCTCTTCATGATTGATTTAGATTATCTTGTAATAGCTTCCACATGATTTGTTTGACGTATTTCATCCTTTCATCTGTATTATCTAATGATATCAATCATTATCTTGTTGTTCTTCCATAGGTATAGTTCTTCTTGGAACACATTATCTTCCAAGAGATATATATACAAGATATGTACAGAGACGATGCAAACAAGATATGTACAAGAAATAAGAAGAGTATTGTTACCTTTAGAAGAAGAAGTCTCTTTCATCCTGCTTAGTCTTCTTTGTAGGTTCCTTTTCTTCGGCAATTGATGCTTCGTGTTTCTCCTTCCTTTTCTTTAGCTCTGGACAATGATTCTTGTAGTGACCATACTTTCGACAGTTGAAGCATTGTATTTCTGAAATATCTTTCTCTTGATTTTTCTTCCTCTTTGAACCAAACTTCCTTTTGTTTCTAAAGTTCTTGAATCTTGATGTGAAGGCTTGATCATCGTACTTCTTTTGGTGTTTCTCTTTAGAAATTCCAAAGTTCTTCAAATGTCAGATACTCCTTTCTTGTGTTCATGCTTGCAACAAATGCATCCCACATCTTGGGAAGACCATTGAGTACTATGTTTACCAATTCCTTCTCTGAGATGATCTCTTCAATAGCTTGTATTTGATATCTTAACTGAGATATTCTCACAAAATATGATGTTATGTTGTCCTCGTCATTCATCTTCATGTCACGGAGCTCATTATTCATACTCATAACTTGTCCAATGTTTTTGACCGATAAGAGATTTGTTAGGGCATCGTACATCTTCTTCAATGAGTCAAGATGGGAAATGTAGGGTATCAAGTGGTATTTTATAGATTCCACTATGATACTCATAGCATTGATTTCACCGTCTTTGAACTTCTCCATAGCTGCAACGTTATGTGGTTCCTTCTCTTTTCCTTCTTCAAACACTGGTTCCACGATCTTTCCTTTCACGATATTCAACACTTTATTCTTGGCAAGGATGAGGTAAATCCTTGTCTTCCATCCTCTGAAGTTAGAATCTCCATCTAACTTGTTCTCTGACTTCATAGAGTAAGTCATGGCTGCTTTGAATTGGTCAACCCTAGATTTGACCAAAAAATCAAACTTCACGTCCTGGCTTGCTGAGAGTACTAGGAGATGCACTAGGATAGGGAACACTGATCTATCTAGAGATTAGGTCAATCCATTCACTTAAGGTGCCTCATCCAGAGGATTAGGGTTTCTGCAACTGCACTTGCTAGTAACCCCAACGACAATGCTATGGTGACTGCTCCTGCTAGAAACCCTAGCAATAGTTCATCAATAAGCTCAATATCCTTATGGTTATGTTTCCTTCCAGCGGTTAGACTGAATGAAGGAGGTGTAGGCCCATAACCTATTAGAATATAATGGATGTGCTCGTTTTACCATTGACAATATCACTATTTTCACCCAACCATAGACCGACACCACCCTTCGAGCACCTTAACCTTGACAGAGAATCACTCCGAAAGAAAAACCTAGGCTAGATAGCCAAACAAAGGGTAGCACACCTTTCCCCAAGGATAGCGCACCAACAAAATTAGATCAGATAGTCCAAAACCTAACCAAGATATAGTCCAAGCCAACTGCAACAGCTGCAACGATAACTCTCCTCAAAATTATGCAGAAACTGGGCAAATGCAGTGCGCGCAAGTGCTTCTCTGCAATTCTAAGACTGCCTTCCAAAATGAAGATTGGCCTCCTGTATTTATAGTAATTTTGGCTAACTTCCTGAGCCGACTTCTCATTCTGGGTATCTGTATGTTCAGTATATTATTATTTCTTTTGGCCGACTTCTTCTCTTGGAGGCTAATAACCTAATACAAATTATCTTCTTGAGCCGACAAGTCTTCTAGGGTTATTAGCCAACTCATTAGGGTTTCTTCTTTGTTCCCAGAGTATTCTATTCTCATCAGGTTTACACGTGGAGGTAAATACCTCCCGCAGCTACCATAATATCAACAGTTCTTATATTTACTCAAGAAGCCATGGATGCAATCAAAGAAATAGGAGACTGGTTTTTAGATGAAGAATTTTCTTATATTAAGATATATGGATGTGAAGGATCTCCCCATATTTTACCAAGATATGTCCCAAATAGACTTGTACTTAGATAAATAACATGTCAAACATTGGTGATGGGTATTGTTTCTTCTTTATCTAAAAATCAAAAGAAATAATGTCCTTCTTTTCCTATTTCAATAGGAAATTATTCTTTGTATAATTCCAAGCCTACATTGAAGAAAGAAAACCAACTTGGGAACCTTTGGCTAGATTGTGGAAACTTCAGAAGGCATGACCCAAAAAGTCTTGTCAAGAAACATTGTAGTATGGTAAAGAATGCTAAAGTTTATATTCACGAGGACTCCCCATTTGACATTATTTTTCAAATACCTATAAGTTGTCAAGAAGTGATCAAAATGATTGAAGAAGTGAGAGACATTCCAAAAACATATGAATTCTTAACCTTCCAACTTAATAGGAAGAACATTTTTCTAAAGGAGAAGAGTGAAGTGAAATACAAGGCAATACAAAGGGACGAGATGACCCATTAAAGAGTGTTCACTCAAAATCGAGAGAGAGAAAAGATAATCATCCTCAAGATATGTAGATTGATCAGCAAGTCAATAATGGATAGGCACAAAATAAATAATGATTAGAAAAAATTGAATAGGACAAGGGAAGAGAATACCCATCTGCTAATACACAGGAAAACGTAGGACTGCAAACTCCATCAAAACCTGTTGAAGAAATCAAAGAAGGAAATCTTAATTAGAGTGATGAGAATACAACTTCAACAACTATCCCTTTTGTTTCAACAATTGACACTAGACCAATTACTATTCTTCCTAGTCAATCAATGTTTACAACATTAAGTTTGGATAGTTTTGAAACAGTTGAACATATTGTTGTGCCTTTAAGCAATTATACTTTTAGCACAAAGAAAGCCATTGTAAAAAGGAAAGAAAAAAAAGAGGAAAATAGAACTATCTGAAGAAGGTCCACAGGAATGGGTGTTGATTTAGAATAAAGCACATTTAAATGATGAAGAATTTGTTGAGGAAATAGTTGATTCTATGGGAGCATTTGTTGATGCCAATAAATTGTCAGTTGGTAATCTCACTACAAAGTTAAGAAAAGAGAAGAAACAAGTTGCAGAGCTACAAGAAAAGTTGAAAACTCAGGAATCTTTGTTGGTTGAAGAGCATCAACGTCAAATAAGTTAGATCATTGAAGAAAATAAAACATCTATTGTGAAAATTAATGATCTCCACAAAACTGAAGTAGATTTTATCAAAGAAGAACATGCCAAGCAATTTTCAAGAAGAACAAAAGGGAATTTCTACAAAATATCAAGAAAAAATCAATTCTTTAGAGGCCCAAATTGAGGAATTGAAAGGGAAACATGGTAAAATAGAATTCCTTAAAATAGATGTTGTTGTTTTTAATGCCAAGATCACTTATCTTTGAGAGTTATTTTATGGCAAGTTAAATGAAATTAAGCAACAACATGATGAGTTTCTCGAGTTTCATGATAGATTTCAAGTGTAATCACAGTAGCATAAGAATGATAAAGAATATTTTGATTAAATTAAAATGTGGGAAGCAAAGAATAAGAGTGTGCTTGAAAGCATTTCAAGAATGACTCATGAAGAAAAGATTCAAATTCAAGATTCATTAGATACTTTGTTTAAAAATTGGGATGTTTCACAAGTTTTAATTGGTGAAACTAATAAGAATTGTTCATATATCTGGGATTCAAATTTAGATGTCATTGAAGACTATGATATGCCTCATGTTCATGTTCAGTTTATGGGTCAAACAATTCCATTACCAAATTTCCTTAAAGATGTTAATAAAAAAAAAAGACACATGTTCATAAAATAACTCAACTTGACTTGTAAAATGTTGATGTAGTTAAAGAGTTTATTTCCCAACCAACAGAATGTTAAAAATCAATTGAATCAGTCCTATTGAAGTTCAGATAGAGCATGTAAATATTTCTAAGAAATGTTATCCTTGCAAACTAAATATGGATATTCCATATCCACCTCTTATTTTGAAAATGGTTAAAAAATTTACTTTATGGAAATCATATGTCAAAGAAAGAGAGGGAAAAACTAGCAAATATTTCAGTTCCAATGAAGAATATGTCAATTCTCAAGCAAAAGAATGAGGAATTGATTTTCTACTCCCAAAATCAATTGAGAGAAATGAGGAAACAACCCATAGTTTTAGACTTTGAATATTATATAATGTAATCTCATCTTATGAGATAAGGGGTTGGAAACTTTGTACTCATAATCAAAAAATTTTATTGGTTTAGATATAATATTGAACACCAAGATATTTTAACTAATTTATGTTTGAATAGATAGTCAATTGTATGATCGCATTTATGTGAGTTATGCAATTTTATTTATTCAAATTTATGTGAATTTTCTTTCCATAATTTAGTTAAATTTGTCCATTGATTAGGGATTGGGTATGAGAATGTATTTTTGTTATCAAAGTAATTTTTTGTATTCTTAAAAATAGATGTATTTGCACTTAAACGTTAACTAAGTTGAATGAATTATTTCTACCATCTTATTAACTTATCATTTTGTCTTATGTATTTTTATTGATTATGATTGGATGTGGATATGTTTGTTCTAATATTTTGTAAGTTACATCATTTATCCATGCTTAACAATTACTGAGAATAATGAATTTTTTTTTCTTAGTAATTAATCATTTAATTCTGCATCTTATATTTTAAATATTGCTCTCACATGAGATTGGCTAGATAAATTAGTTAATTTTATTTTTGTATATTAGATTAGGAATGTATATATAAAGTTAGAGATCATATATGATTAAGTCTCCAAACCTGGAGCAACTTTCTTTAGTGACAAACCGAGCCCACATATCGGTTGGAAGTTACCATTCCAAACTAAAGTATGTCTAATTGGTACTTGCGATCAAGTAGCTATCCCTTAGTTTATAAAGGGATTTTCTCGCCTGTAAATGGGTTGAAAATTCAATAACAATGATATGATGTTGCTAGACTAGACTTATTTTTTACCCTCCTTGACCATGAGGATGTGGACTAGACTCAGAAAACTAGACTGACTAATACTTCCCCTTGACCATACAGATGTGATCACAACTCCAACTAAAAACATCCAAAATATGGGGAGAAATTGACTTGACACTAGGCTCAATATGTAGAAAACGACCAAAGTGATTGACACAACATGACATGAAATAAAGGAGACCAAAACTAGACCAAAACTAGACCAAAACCAAAATTTTACCAAACCCTAACTAAGCTTCTCTTCTTAAGAGTGGAGCAAATTAAGAAATAAAATGGTTGGGGTATAGGGCTTTAGGAAAGCACCATTCAACCATCTCAACAGATGGATACCATTAAGTTGAGTCATGTGATCTTCATTAAACTCATATATTTTGTAACAATATAAGGTCCCAACCAATGAATTTACAACTTGATTGGAATTTTGGATATCTATTGTCATATAAGAGGACCAAACCACCCTCGGAAAATCTCTTACTCTTAATGTGGTAGTCATGCCAATATTTTTGTCTTTCTTTTTCCACTTAATGGTGAAAATCAACTAGAAATTAAGACTCCTCCAATTGCATCAACTTAGTAAGCTACTTCATAACTAATCCATCCTCTACCATATGATTAGTTTACATAATGAATAAACTAGGGACCACAAATTCTATAGGTATCACAAAATCCCTCCCATACACTATCTAAAAAGGTATTCTCATGTATTTTCTTAGTGGTTGTTCTATAGGTCCAAACTAATACTGGGATTCTCTCATCACAATCATCTCTATTAGTTGAGAAAACTTTTTCCATCCATGCTCCAAGATCTTATTGGAAATTTCAATAATGCCAATGACCTAGAAATTGTGGTAATAATGTAACACACAAATATAATCAAAGTTTAGGGGATATGTTGTATATGTATGTAATGTACACACAAAGATAATCAATTGTGGTAATAATGTACCAAACATTAGAGTGCCTAGTGAGGGGGTTGATAGGGTTGATAAATTCTATTACACATTTTTCGATGGCTTAAGGGCCCTTGTTGGTGATAAATATAGACCATGTTTCTCATAAGGGACCAACAAAATCTACTATATTCTAGATGCACTGGAATTTCCGGTCTTCCCAAAGGGAATAAAGTATCACTTGAAGCACAATCGAGACTTTAGAAATATAGGGAGGCATAATAGGATTTCCGCAACATTATAGATACCATTATCCTAACAAACCTTTAGTCTACCCTCATGGAATGCTTTAATAAGTAGAAGAACTAACTAAGAACTAGACCATTGTCATAAAATAAAGTTTTAAAATATAATAACCAAAATGTATAGGAGAACATGAAAGTAACACAGCTCCATTTAGACATCCATAAGAGACATTATACTCATATTTTTAAAGGGGCCCAATGCATTGATTTATTCATATCTTCCATCAGCTTACAATACAACTATGTACTAACTCAAAAAACGTACTTACAAAATAGAGATCATCATACCCAATACAACCAATGGACTAACATAATAAGAAAGCAATTTTTTATCATCCCACTAATGTCCCTAGCATGACCAACCAATTAACCAATCAACCAACCAACCCTATCCTTAAATGGATTTTATACAATAACAGTTGTTATGGTTGACCATGTTAAGTCAATTAAAAAATGGGATAAGGATGTTTGTGTCAATCCATTACCCAATTAAACTCATGTATTACAATACTCACCTTGTATTGGTTGGAAACCAACTTCTGGTGAATCAATTTATGTCTTTCCCACATCCCTGCACCAACATATATTCTCTATTGTTGCATCTTTCTTTCCATCGATCCTTCTACAACTCTTCCCAAAAATGAAGTGGCCAATAATCTTTGAATGCAAGCATTGACTTTCCCTTGAGTCAACCCTTCTACTCTTCAAACAAAGGGGCCAACCTGAGGATGACTTGTAAGGCCTAGCTATGGAATTCCTCAAACTTATCCAATTTTTTGTTCCACTTTCCCAAAATGATAGAGGCACTAACACTAAATGATTGGGGCTTCTTGCTATCCTGCATTGTGGGTTGGGTTTGCTCCAAGGTCTACAACTTTGCATCTGCAATTGAATCTAATTGTTGATGCACCAAATATTTAGACTGTACTATGGGTTAAAACTCCTTCAAGGACTTCTTCCCTACCAATGATGCCTCATGGAGTGCATCCAATCTATCATCCATAGCTTGAATTTATTCAAATTTCGTTTTCTTCTATAGAGGGTTAGAAAGGGTTTGGGACTCAACATTCATCTATTTTATATTTTCTCGTGGCTCCTTAATAGGTCGATTCCTCTATGACAACAATTCCATCTGATCCGGATCAATGGACCTTTAAACGGGAGTTAGGGAATCGCTTATCGCGCGACCTGGTGCGTTAGGGTTTGAGAGTCGCCATGGCAGGTCTGGGAGGGGAGCCCCCGCCCCCTCCATCCCCAGCCTCCTCCTTCAGACGTCTGGTAGAGGCGTGCAACAAACGGTCGACCACATTAGAAGCTCCTAGCTTCGTCAAGAAACTGAAGGACATCCCAGAAATCGATCTCCCTCCTGATCAACCAATGAGAGTCGCCCTATCTCTCTCTGAACGTGGGCTCATTGGCCAATTCATGGGTCTCTGGCCCTCTTCCAGATCCACAGACAACTGGGTTCAACAAAATTGGAGACCACTGATAACAAATAGTGTGACCTGCTACGCGGTTGGACGAGGTTATTTCATTTTCGAATTTATTTCCCAGGAAGACAGAGACCTGATCTTCAGGAACGGCCCTTACTTCATGGGCACACAAGGGCTATATCTAAAGAGATGGACCCCGAATTTCGACCCTGCCTCAGAAATCCCCAAAGACGTTCCGGTCTGGGTAAGACTTCTGAATCTTCCGATCCACTGCTGGAACCCCTCTTCCCTTCAGGCAATCGACAATGGTCTTGGGCACTACATAGACCGAGCAGAACCAAAAGACCAGTACTCTTGCACGCGCATCTGTGTAGAGGTTGATCTAGAAGTTGGCCTACCAGAAGCAATCAAGCTGAAGGTCGGATCCTGGCAACACATTCAAAAGTTGGATTACGAACAGCTTCTGTTTAAATGCAGAGGATGCCACGAATATGGTCACTTTCAAAGAAATTGTCCAAAAATCCCCACCACCACAGAAAAAGAGGGAGATGAAGGCTGGCAGCAAGCCCAGAAAGGGAGAGCAAGAGCAAGAGGCCAGAGGCGAGAGCAGACAGAATCACAGAAATCCAAATCCACGGAAGCCCCAGGAAAGGAGAATAGCTTTCAGATATTAGGCCAAAACTCGGAGGAAAATGTTCAAGATCCAAATGAGGCAGCCCCTGAGGAAGGGAAGGAAGACCAGCACCTAGAAGACAAGGAAAATACGCCAATAGAAGAATATGGTAAACAAAGCAACCCCCCCCAGCAGCAGGACGACCATCAGAATGCAGAGGATGGGGAGATCCAGATAGGAAGTGAATCAGAGGAAGGAAATGAAATTTGGATCTCCCCAAAGAAAAAAGGAAGAGGACGAAAATCAAAAACCGATGAAAGGAACCAAGAAGCCCACAACGCTGTACTAAATGGATCACAATCCACCATCARATCRGCRTTTTCTGGCCATCAAACRYRGAAGCAGATCAAAGCCTCCCAAKGAGGCCACCCCCCCCCCCCAAGGTTCCTGATGATCATAACCTCCTGGAACTGTAGAGGAATGGGCAGCAAAAAAAAGGAAGAAGCTCTGAAAGATATCCTAAAATCTTCGAAAGCTAGTATCCTACTGCTCTAGGAGACCAAAATGAGCCAGCAAGATGTGCTCAGAACCCTATCGACCGTTTGGAAAGGAAGTCAAGGAGTCGTCGGGGATGCTCGGGGGGATTCAGGAGGGATTTGTACTCTATGGGACGCCTCCAGAATCGACATGATCAGCTCCCACATATGCATGCACTGGATCCATACCAAAGTTCACCATAAAAGCACGGGATGTCAGGTAAGCATATTTAATATTTACGCTCCACAGC
>ML781616.1:16410-29529 GCA_009831015.1 Picea engelmannii | reverse complement strand
TAGATCTCAAAACTTCAAGAACACACCAATGCAACTTGTAAAACACCCAAAATTATCAACACTTGTTGATTATGCAATGCATTTTTTTTTGTTTTCACTGATAATGAAAATGAAAATAAAAAAGCACAGCACAATCCCTATAAAATCTAGGCTATGAACACGAAAACCTTTGGACAAAGGGGACCTTTTGGAAACCAACCCTTGGGGGGTGTCAAGTCCCCAAGACCCGACTAGCGAAGGTGCGAGAGATAGTTATAGTAACCTGCACATAACATCTCTTACTGATCCAAGTACCCTCTTGAAGACGATCACTCTCTAGGGAACTGAAACAAGGATTTAATTCATGCCTCAAGTACCATAGGTAGTTCCCACTCACAGTCACCTAGTGATGCCCTAGGAAACATCACTATGGATACCACTTTGCAATTGGTGACTGGGTGGAACAGTCGTAGGTTGGGACCATACATTTGGGTAGGGAAACAAAGCCTACAATTTTATAGAGAAGTGAGACTACTCCACCCCAAAACCCCCGTACACATAGTAGTCCAACGAACACCAAAGAAAGTGAAGAGGGGATATCACCCCACCAGCTCTACCTCGTGCTTGAAACCTATGTTATAGGTGCTTTCCCTGTAAGTGCTCCTTTCTACTAATGGATTTTAATTCTCTCTAGTGATTTCCTAGTTTCGGTTTTATGGCCTTTGAGAGTTCACTCTCCAATCGTACACCAAGACCCTAAGTCCTAAACTATGTTGGTTTGCTAAAAATAAAAATTGTCTAATTGATTTTAGATTAAATGTTTTCTTTTATGGCTATTGAATACTCAAGAGGGTAGAGAATGGAATCAATGATGTTACAACTCTTTTCACACCCAAAGAAAATTGAAATATGATAAAACACAAGATGCAATTATTTTCCTTCGATGAAAACTAAGGGAGAGAAGATAGGTTTTCCTTTTTCCACAAATTTTCAATGAAAAACAACAATCTCACACTCCACATATAATTGCCAAGAATTCCAAGATAATTTTAGATCTCAAAACTTCAAGAACACACCATTGTAGCTTGTAAAGTGCCCAAAATTCTCAACCCTTGTTGTTTATGCAATGCAATTTTTTTGTTTTTGTTTTCACTAATAATAAAAATGAAAATAAAAATGCACAACACAATAAAAAATACAAAATAAAGGTTTGTATGATATTAACTAGGTTTCTACTTGCAAGTCAATGTCAATACAAGAAGCAACACCCAAATACTTATGCAATACACTCTTTTTTTATATTTTAGTTGAGGTGAAAATAAAACAAAGAATGTAATGCACAATTACATCTAAAAATGAAAAGTAGCACAATTTTGACAAGGTCACTATTCGCAAGCCAAAATAAATGTAAGTTTCCCTAGAGTTTGAGAGAGAAAATTTATAGGGGTTGTAGTGCACTATATATTTATTAGAAACGTATTATATAATATGTCAAAATAAATCTTAGGAAATCCTATATCTAATGTCATTGGTCTGGTGGAAATATGATTTATCTATCAAAATATATAATCCAAATAGTCCACGTGGTCGTTGTGGAAAAACAAAAAAACAGTTGATTTTAAATCAACTATAATTTCACTTTCTGGACTTCGATGTAGACGATGTTTTTTAATTGGGACAATTTTTTGAGAGGAACTCAGATATAAAACTATTTCCTTCATATTCTACACAAAACGTTATAGGATTTGATCTAAAGGTTGTCACCCTCATTTTCTCTTTTAAAGGAAAACTCCTTAAAAATGGAACAAAAAGAAGTTTTTCCCTAGTGGGGTTGTCAATTTTGTTGTAGAGGAAAATCTCCTACAGATAGGTGAGCCCTCTCACTAATATAACATATATCAGTGATAGATTGTCGATAGAAGGTAATGGGATTTCCTCTAGATCTAGTTTGTAGGTTCGATCTATACTAACTAGAGAGGAGAATTGGTCTTTCCTCTACTCGACGGTTGTCCTATTATATCCAAGTTGATGCATCTCCAAGTCTTCACCCCAACTCTTGCAATCAACTTCTTGCACACACATACAACACCATGTACCCTTCTCAACCTTTCTTAGCATCAAAGAAAGCTAGTTTATAAATAGATATAATCTAATTCTCTCAATATGAAATCATATCTACCAATATAAAGCATGAAATAACATATATCACACCAATTGGAGGGGAAAAACACCATAGATGTATATATTAAATTAAAATAAAGTACACGATATCATATTACCTTGAGACTATCGAGGTACCTTCTAGCTCCAAGTTCCTTGAGACTCCATTTGCCACTCTTGATTGCTCTCCACCAACATAATGACTCTCAAACTATAGATCCCCCCATCTCCTTGATTTGGCTTCTGCTTATAGGAATTTAGATGAGCTTGGAGATAGGATTCATGGCATGTGAATTAGCTAGATACAATTCATAGGTATGCTTGATGGCATGTGATCTAAGAAATTACAAGTCATAGATAGGCTTGATGGCATGTAAACTAAGCAATTACAAGTCATGCACAAGTTCCATGCTCAATTATGAACTTTTGCCAACCTATTATGAAAAATTTCCAAATCACTATGAACTTTCTTCTCAATTATGAGTTTTTATTAATTATGAAATAATTCTTATTGCATAATTATATGAAATTGTGACAAAATAATTATTTCCTCGTGAAACAATTATGTTATTTTTACTCAGTTATGTAATTCCATCCTCATAACATCTAATAACATCCTTGTAAGGCATATGGTGGAAAATACAAGTATAATAATCACTTTTCTTGTTTATGCATGAAGAGCACTTGTCTCACCTTGTGTATGCATGAAGAACAATCGTCTCGACTCTCACTACTTTAAACTTGTCTCTTCACCCCCATTGTTTGTTGTCACTTTTATGGTTTCATCTAGCCTCATTTTATGAGATTTGGGTGTTGGGACCCTCCACACTTAGCATATGAGCATGTATATTTTAACCTTGCACAATATTTTATTGCAAACAAATTTTCAATAAAAGAACATAAAAGATACAATGGTAAATACACACAATACACAGAGATTTTTTCCCTTGGAAACCCAAACCAATAAAACCAACATATTCTATATTCAATCATAGTGATACATTGTTTACAATACAATATACATATAGGAAACAATGACATCCAAAACCATAACCCAATGACCTGTATTAGTCAACAACCCTAATTCCTTAACCAGAAATAGAAAACCACCAGTAAAAACCATGTTCCGAAAAACCACCCAACAATGGACACGAAAATCAAGGCGACATGACAAACGAGGCAAAAATGTGACATGTTTTCCGAGGAAAAAAAATTTCTCAGGGGCACTGCCCCCGAACCCCCTCAACCCCCCCCTCCCACATGCTCAGAGAAACATAGTAGACACAACATCTAGTCGTGCAAAAAATATAACACATACCCAACATTATCCCACTTGTTGTTTTCTTTGCATACAGGGGGTTATAGGGTTACATAGTCAACAATCTAGGGAAGCACTACCCATGGATCCTCTACACCAAGAGAACTTGTCAGTGCTCATAGATTTTGTTAATGAATTTACAACATTATTCAAAGTGTCCACCTTCATCAACAACACTTTCTTTTCTTCAACCATGTCTCTCAAAAAGTGATATTGAATATTAATATGCTTTGTCTTTGAATGATAAGTCGGGTTCTTCGCCATAAAAATTGCACTATGACTGTCACAGTCTATCCTTACATCTTATTGTACCAACCCAATACCTGAACACAATCTTTGTAACCATACCACTTCCTTACTTGCATGAGTGGCTTCCATGTATTCAACTTCTGTGTTGAAAGTGCCACTACAACTTGTCGTTTGCTCATCCAATTGATTGCTCCTCCAAATAGGTTAAACACACACCCGCTTGTAGATCTCCTATGACCCAGATCTCCAGCCTAGTTTTCATTCACAAATCCATGTACGTCCAACACTTTGTTTAGTCCTGGTCTTCCTTGGTAGCACAATCATAGCTAGTAGTGCCACACAAATACTTGAAAACCCTTTTTACTGTTGTCCAATGCTCCTTTCCTGTTTTGACATATACCTGCTCAAAAATCCCACTGCATGTGCAATGTCTGGTCTAGTATAGACCATTGCATACATCAAACTACCAAATTCACTTGCATATGGAACACAAGACATGTCCTCCTCCTCTTCCTGTGTTTTGGGACATTGATCCGCATATAATTTTACACCAACATGAATAGGGATCTTGACTGGTTTACATTCTTTCATCTTAAACCTCAGTAATATTTTCTCGACATACTTTCTCTGATTTAGCCAGAGTTTCCTCTTTTTCCGATCTCTTTTAATTTCCATGCCCAAAATGAAATTTGCAGAACTGATATCCTTCATGTCAAATTTAGAGTACAACTAAGTTTGCACATCCTGGATAATATCCTTGTTGTTTCCTTTTAGCAACTTGTCATCCACATACAAGACCAAATAAATAAAATGTTCACCAACTAATTTAAAATACACACAATGATCCTCTTTTCTTCTTGTGAATCCAAGTCCCAGCATATAAGTATCAAATGTTTTATACCACATCCTTGGTGATTGTTTTAAACCATACTAGGGATTTTTAGCTTCCATACCACCTCGTTCTTTCCCTTCATAACAAATCCTTCTGGATTCTTCATATATATTTCTTCTTCCAGATCCCCATGTAGGAATGTTGTCTTCACATCCATCTATTCTACTTCAAAATCAAATGCAACAACAATAGATAACAAAAATCTTATAGAAGTTAACTTCGCAACAGGAGAAAAAATCTCACCAAAATCAATTCCCTCAACCTGGGAATAACCCTTTGCTACTAACCGAGATTTGTATTTCTTCAATTTTCCTTCTTCATTCAGCTTCTTTTTAAATACCCATTTTCTTCCAATGGGATTTCTTCCAGTCGACAACTCCACTAGATCCCAAGCCTTTATCCAAGGCTTCCATTTCTTCATCCATGGCCTTCTTCCAGAGGTTTTCATCCTCTGAATCCACTTCCTCCCTAACAGTTCGAGGATCATCATCTGTAATAGACAAAGTAAAATTTGAACGAAAATCAGATGGAGCATACCTTTCCGGTAGCCTTCTTTCTCAAACCGATCTCCTCAATATTGGAGTATGAGGATCTTCTTATTCTTATTCTTTTTCTTCTATAGATTCTGATTCATCATCCTTTAAATCAAACTCTATTTTATTTGGTTCTTCCTTACTTGGTAGGACTTCTTGTTTAACAACATCCTTCATTTCTCTAAATTCCACATCTTGGCTATACATAACCTTGTTAGTTTCTGGGTTCCAAATCTTATAACCTTTGAGACCATCTTTATACCCAATACATATACACTTTTCAACCTTCTTATCTAGCTTAATCTTCTTTTCCTTTGGAACATGAACATAGGAATCACAACCAAATACCTTGAGATGTGTGAGAGAAGGTTTCTTACTAGTCCATACCTCTTGTGGAGTCTTATCATCCATCATTGATGAGGTTGATTTGTTGACTAGGTAACATGCAGTACCCACTACCTTTTGTAACACACCCAAGACGGGGAATACAAATTTCTTTCTCCTTGAGAGAACAATACCCTCATTAAGGGGTCTCTATTTAATTCTTCTCTTCTAGGGCTTTCCAGCCACGACCTCCATGCTCATAATTGAGCTCAGAACTGAGCTCAGAACTAAAAAATATCCTCTTCTAAGTCCTTCAGGTTCTTCCATTCCTCTTATACTTGCATATGATCATGAGTTGTGACCAGACACCAAAACAACAGGCGCTAAGACAACCATCGCACGAATTCCCCCGAAATGACAATTCTCCGAAGTTCACAATCTGACACTACGTGTCCTTGGGGATTCTGACGGTCCTGATTCAAACATTCCTACACCTTTTCCCCCTGAAGTACGTTGTACCCGGAGTTACATATCGAGCTTCACATGTCCCTTCGCAATCAATGGTTGTGATCCACTTTGGGACTCCGGCCTTCGGGAATCTCAACTCTTAACTTCTCCACGCTCACTTGCTCTCAGATCATTTCACCCAAAGTCCACGATCTATTGATGCATGTCCTCCCACATGTTGTTCCTGAGATTACACTTAAGGCTTAGAAGCATAATGTCAAGGCATCATAATTATAAAGGTTGATTTTAAGAAGTGATTTTTCTTCTGATGGTTATATAAGATTTAATTCCTCAAATGAAAATAAACAGAATAGTACAGAGGCCGTAATTTGTCGTCCGAGTCGATTTATGAAATAAGGTGAGGTGGGAGAAACTTACAAAACTGTTGAACAAAACAAGGCATCAATGCGGAGATGAATCTTATCCTGTTCACATTAGAAGAAAAGAAAGCACACACTCTTGAAAGGATATAGATTTAGTTATCCAAGTAGCTTACAGGTCTTGTATTTGCTGACAACAAATATAGAGGAAAAACTGCTTGCTTAACAAACAAACGGTTTGGTGTGATTACAGTAGTTGTTTTACTAAGTTGTAAACACTCACTTATCAAAGAGACATTTAAAGAAACAAGAAATATGGAGTACAAATAGGAAACATAACTCAGACTGCACAAAGATTGGAATCTCTGTCTGCGCTTGTATTAATTCTCACAAAGGAGATTTTCTCTTAATTACATTTGACAAGAAGCAACCCTAGTGTAATATTTGGAACATGTATTTATACAAAAAGTTCTCAATCCTTGCGGTTGGAATTCTCCTTATTTCTAAAATAGTAAAATTACAAAATGTAAAATATGAAACGCTTCACTTGCATCTCCCTTGTCTCTTCGCTATGTTAGAGAAGGTGTTTTTCCTTCTTGTTCTCCAACTCAGAAACAACTGGTCTTCTAATCATGATATATACAAATGATGTGTATAGGTTACTTCATTGGTTCTCGGAAGTGCTGCCTTTTCCCTGCTCAACACATTTGACACACATGCCCACGAATTGTGCCACCAATCTGGAAGGCTTTGTTAAGTCATTTTCCTCGAACATATATAATGTCTTTTCCAAGTGAGGCAGTTTGCCTTCCATTCTTCTATCTTCTGAAACTATATACTATAACTGCAGACATGGCTTCACTAGCCACCTATCTATCTGAATAATATCAATCTTTTTTAATTGCAACATTTCAGCCTGAGCCTCTTCCATGTTTGTCTGGATATTAAGTTGATTCTTTGCTATATCAACTTGTCCAAAGACTTAAGATATATTATATTTTCCGAGATCTAATGACTCTTTTTCGAGTGAATGAAAAGTTTCTTCACAATCCTTCTTCACTTCTTTAGCCATTCTTTTACTTTCCGCTATGCTAGTCTCCCAGGTCTTCAGTATAATATCACCTCTGGTTTGTTTCGAGGGAGACAATCTGGAGATCATAGATACTCCTTCTCTTGCCAACACCATGAATTCTTCTTGGAAAGTGGCTCGAGCAACAATAACCTCTCTTTCCTTTAAAAAAATTTCATTTAAGGATTGGTCGACCACCCGAAAATGGTTTTGGAAAACTTCTACCTTAGTGAAAAGGATTTTTTGTGCTGATCCCAGCTTCTCACGCTCCTCCAATGCCTTCGTTTGAAAAACTATCATATCTAAAACTGTATTTTCAGTTGATTTTATTCTAGCCTGTAGTTGTTTTACCAACTCTTCCTGCTAAAAGGCCCATTCTCTACTCGCCTGTGCGTTCTTATGCATTTCATCGAGATTGGATTTGAGCTGCAATATTTCTTGTGTATCACAAACTCTAATCTGCTCAAAACTATTGTTCATCTCGCTCTTGATTTCCTGCTCTACGGTATTTAATTTTTCTTGCAACTGGCTCACCAACTGGTCCTTCTGCTTCAACTTCTCCTTTAGGTTATCCACTGAAAAATGGTTTGTTGTTGCAAAAGATCCTAGTGAGTCTGGAACATCTGTAGCGAAATATTCTTCTTCTAGGGCCTACCCATCCAATAGCACTCTGTGCTTCTTAACAGTCACACCATCCATTTGATGTGTTTCTCTTCTTACTACTTCCCTTCTCTTCTTACTTAAGAAGAATTCTGAAGGAGGCATCTCTTCTATCGAAATAGGTATAAGATATTTTATGAATACAACTTCTGCACTCGGGTTCCCTCTACTGAACTGTAAGGGTGTAACAGATTGGATAGTACTGCCTATCTCAGTGGATGGCTGCTTACTGACTATGTTAGTAGTTGGTTTACCCAGTGGGGACAATGACTTTTCTTCTCCCTTTTTTTATCAAGGCCTCGGTTTGAGTTTCAACGTGATTGCTTTTGGTGGATCTGTCAATGTGGTGTCTTCTTTCTGAGTCAAAACCTCAATCTTTTCCAAAATTTCTTGAGCATCCTGTTTACTAGAGCTCCCTCTTTCCAAGCTATGGATCTCAACTTGTTGTGTAGCTAAAGGTATTAGGGTCTCTCCTTGTAATACTTTGAGAAGGATATTTCTTCGATGCTTCTGAAAGTTATAAAACTAGGCCAATTTATCTAGAGCTAGAGCTTGAACTCGACTCAAGACCTCCTGATAGGACCTTTCTCTTCGAAATACTTCATCCCGAGGAGAATCTTCATGTTCATATATTTTCAAATTACAGAGGGCCATGTGATTAATTACAATCTTCAGCAGATTGTGCTTCTTGAATTTGATATTGACCATCTTGATTTCTTCCAGGGCCCCGACCTTACTTTCGAATGGCCAAAATCCAGCAAAGAAAATGCACCAATCTGTAGGGGGAAGGCGGGCCATACCCTTTTCTGTACTGCTTTCAACTCCTTACTAATTCCACCATGCATAGTTTGATGTTCTACTTCGTGGCACACCAATTGATATGGTAAAAATTCAGGTAGAGCATGTGGAGGAACTGAACAACTAAAAAACCTAATATAGGATAAATTCTCTTCAATGTACCAGTCAGCTACCTTGCCTAGATTAGCCACTCTTTTTTCATAAATCCTAGGAGGTGGGAAACCATATATAACAGTATGCATCGACACCACCACCTAGTTGCATATTTCATACAAGAAATCTTTCTCTTCATCCTCCAAGAGTTTCGAAAGATAAACATGTATGGGCTCAACACTAGTTGGAGTCTAGTTCCAGCCCATCAGAGGAAAAGGTGTCATAAAATAGACGACGTCCATGATATAAGCCGGCATGAATAATGGGGCAGGTTGCCCCTTGGCTTTCTGTGACTGGTATTCTGTAATCTCCCTAACCAAAATGTCTGACAACATCTTGCCCCAACCAAAATAATACCCCTCTGCCACCATAATAGGCACCCACTATAACAAGAAATGGGCTATGTTTCCCCTACCATAGAGTCTACACATCATCATTGCTATACACATTATGTGAAGCTCTAGTGAAGAGACTACATACATGCCATGGGAGTTAGATCTGAACTTCTCAGGGCGAGAGTACCAATCCTTAATTAAGTCGGGCAGGATTTTTCCATATTGGGAACATTCCTTCTTGTCAATGTCTACTAGGAAAATGGTATTGTAAACGAAATTGGGTGCTGGAGACAATTTGTACATTACCTGTAAATGTTCTCGCCGGAAAGACCCAACTGCGACCTTTTGTGAATTGAAGATAGTCATGGTCGGGATATCAACATTTTCCAGCGCCTAACCGACCATATCATTGTAAGGCAGGAGTCTAGGCCTCGTTGCTATATTATGTAACTCTGATTGGGACAAAATTTTGTATTTGGTAGCCATGTTCTTCGTCTCCTCGTCACCTGAATCATCCGGGAAATTGACCAATTCATATTGTAGAATATTGAATACTTGTGTCTAGGATTTAATGGTGTCTATGCTTATGGGCGAGGTGTCAGAAAGGACATCTGTGTTATGGCTTGAACTTTCACCAGGCGCTTTAGTTTATTTTCGTGGAGCCATGGTATCAATCCATGAAACTCTGTTATATTTCACAGGGGATGCACAAAATTCGTTATCTTGAAAACTTGTTGCTCAGTAAAAATGCACAATGAAATTCAAATTCAATACCATTTTCCTTTAATCACATCAATTAACCAATACCTCTACTGACGAAACATTTACTTTCCTTAATGAATAAGATTTAGGTAGTGGTCCAGGATCTCATTTGGAATGACTTCTTTAAATCAATTATTAATGTCATTAATTTTTGGGAAAAGAACACGTGAAATTTGAATTTATCCGAGTCATTATTCAGCGAAGGATTAATCACGTGATAATAATCATTAATGCACCAGTTAATCACACTTATCGTTAAGTAAATTTCAGAATTTCAGATTTCGGGATATCCTATAACATTTCAAGGTATGACTTTCGAACCGTGAAATCGTGATGTGATTAGTTAATTTTAATCATGTTTAACCCTTTTAAATAATTGTGATTAACCTAAGACAGTTCACGATTTCAGATATCGAGACTTTGATAGTCGCTCGAGGTGGGATCCCCGAAACGTGAAATCATGATATTATTAATTAACCGTTAATCATTTTTAATTATTAATTAATCTAGTTTAATGCTTAAGACAATTATGCGATTTCGGATATCAGGACTTTGGATTTGCTACATGTTGAAATGCTTGCATCGTGAAGCTCCGAAACCTAACATTCCGAATGTAGTCTTTAGTGATTTGACTTTTTAACGAACAGGAAGCTCCATAAATTTTAAGAGATTATGATCGTTTGATTAGAAGGAAGACCTCATCAACGATGATAGTCAAGGCGCGTTGTTTTTATTTAAACGAGAATGAAAAATATTTAAATTCAAAAGTTTATAAAAATATATGTGTTCCAGCATAGGCTCCATCTAGGGATCACGTCTCCTACGAGACGCAGAAGAACAGTAAACCAAGTGCTTTTATTGGGTAAATGGATTCATTATTGCATTTTTGTGAAACACATTCGGGAAAAGATCATATTGAGAAAAGAATTTCAATCGAAACTTAGAAAACCTTCAAAACACATCAAATCATGACTTTCTGTTATGCTATTTGAAATTCCTCTTTCTTAAAACTGTATTCGAATTTTCTTAAGATAATCGAAACAACTTTAACCGGTCTACCAGACTCTGTTTGATTTTGTTCACATCAAGGAAAAATAATTTTAATGATTTAGTCGGGGAGTCCTGCATAGGCTTAGAATGTAAATCTTGACGAAAAGGGAACTAACTACCAGAGTACATTATAATACATGTATAACATCCTTGAAGATATCATAGACATTGCTTCACTACCAGCGAGCCTGTTCAGTACCTCGGTGAAGTTATCTAATTCCCTCATTGAATTTCCTTTCACCACTTCAATTAGTCATTTTGCATTTAAATGATGAGATGAGGGCAATCATTTAATGAATTTCCTTTCATCATCTCTCTTTTTTGGACTATATGGGGGCAATCATTTTATGAATTTCCTTTCACCAACTATCTTATATTTTTAAAACATAAAGTGGGGGCAATCATTTTGTATGTAAAATACCAGGGATGATATTTGTTTATAATTTAGCAACAGAGGTTTGTTAACTCACTTTGATTTCTCTAGGTTAATCATCTTCCAACCTTCAAAACACCTTCGCCTACAGGAAAGTCCTCATGGGAAGATTTTATTTTCCAGGGATTTTCGTTGAGCGAAACTAATTGATTTGGATCTGCTAGAAGGACTAAAGTAGTCACGATTAACCTAGACATACTTTCTTTCAGTTAAATTTAGAGGGGTGTGTAAATTTTCGCCTAACATTATTTTAAGACATGTTTATGAGTTTTCAGAGTTAAAATGAAATCTTCCCTCTGTGAAGACCAAAAAGGGGAAAAAGAGAATAAAATAAAAATAAAACGTTGGGATGGGTGAGATAAAACAGTAAGAGTAATCAAAAGTTCTATTGCGAGCAGGGTCAATCTTACATAAGCTTTTTCAGAGATTCTTGTATTCTTTTAAGATCTTTTATTCATATTTCATTTTTTATTTTGATATTTTAATTTTATTTAACTCAGAGAAGACTTTTAGGATTAAGCCATAATTCTTACATTCCTCTCGTTGTTGATTAGGTGATAATATTTATATGGACAAGACTTCCTTCACATTTAGCTAAATCTCTTTGAAAATTTCAACTTGGTTCAGTGGATTAGAAGCTCATACCTCAAATTTTCAACTAAGAAAACCATTTATTTATCACATGTTTTGAGAGAATATTAATGTTCTGAAACATGTTTATGATACCTTCTTATCTCTCAACTAACAATGAGCATCTGTTGGCAGCCAAATCATTTTTTAATTTCTCTTAAAAAATGCTGCCTACACCTCTTGTCTCGTCAATGACAAATCATCGTCGCATTGTGCTTCTAGACATTTGTTTCATTTTTGTGACAATTGCAATTTGGTTTTCATTTGATTTTCACAACTGAAAGTGTGAAAATACCTTTTTCATCGTTTGGACTGTAGTCATCTTTTATTGATTTCTTCTAAGGATGCCTGAACATTGGTTTATCACATGACTGCAAAAGGTTTTTCAAACTTATGTCCTTTAGTCTATTCTTACATTCATTGCGCATTTGGATCTGTTTGATCACTGAGCCTTTGAGCATAAAGATTTATTGGTTTTATTTTGATCTTATCACAGTTATGATGGATCTGGTCTCATATGTTTTTATTCTTATTGTTATGGGTGCTTGACTCATTGATATCATGAGAAATTCTTGATTGCAATGTTTTAAAAAACTTTGGAATGAAAACATTTCATTGTACAAGCGAATGCATTGGTAAGATTACAAGGTAGATTTGAGAAATGGCATTGGTTTGAGTGCGCGTTGATTAAATCTTTTGGATCGATGCTTGGACATATTGTTTTATGAGTTGATATTTCATGGAGCGATCAATAGTTTTAGACTATGTATTGGCATTGATTAAGTTTAAACCTTGGTGTAAAATGATTGATTGACACGATGGATATGATGTTGGATTGAACTGTACACTTGGCAATGAATGCAACATATGGTGTTGGTTCTATGGCACGTTAATGTGATGACACATCTATTTGTTGGCCGATACGCATGGTATAAACGATTATGGTT
>ML781616.1:0-16310 GCA_009831015.1 Picea engelmannii | reverse complement strand
TTATAGGGATTGTGCTGTGCTTTTTTATTTTCATTTTCATTATCAGTGAAAACAAAAAAAAATGCATTGCATAATCAACAAGTGTTGATAATTTTGGGTGTTTTACAAGTTGCATTGGTGTGTTCTTGAAGTTTTGAGATCTAAAATTATTTTGGAATTCTTGGAAATTTTATGTGGAGTGTGAGATTGTTGTTTTTCATTGAAAATTTGTGGAAAAAGGAAAACCTCTATTCTCTCCCTTAGTTTTCATTGAAGGGAAATAATTGCATCTTGTGTTTTTTCATATTTCAATTTTCTTTGGGTGTGAAAAGAGTCGTAACATCATTGAGTACATTCCCTACCCCCTTGAGTGATAAATAGCCATACAATAAAACATTTAATCTAAAATCAATTAGACAATTTTTCTTTTTAGCAAACCAACATAGTTTAGGACTTAGGGTCTTGGTGTACGATTGGAGAGTGAACTCTCAAAGGCCATAAAACCGAAACTAGGAAATCACTAGAGAGAACTAAAATCCATTAGTAGAAAGGAGTACATGTAGGGAAAGCACCTATAACATAGGTGTCAAGAATGAGGTAGAACAAGTGGGGTGATATCCCCTCTTCACTTGCTTTGGTGTCCGTTGGATTACTATGTGTATGAGGTTTTTAGAGTGGAGTGGTCTCACTTATCTTTGAAATTTTAGGCTTTGTTTCCCTACCCATACGTGTGGTCCCAACCTATGAATGTTCCACCCAGTCACCAATTGTGAAGTGGTATCCATAGTGACATTTCGTAGGGCATCGCTAGGTGACTACAGGTGATAAGTACCTACAGTACTTGAGGTAGGAATTAAATCCTTGTTTCAGTTCCCCAGAGAGTGATCATCTTCAAGAGGGTGCTTGGATTAGTAAGAGATGTTATGTGCAGGTTACTATAACCATCTCTCGCACCTTCACTAGCCATGTATTGGGGACTTGACACCCCCCAAGGTTTGGTTTTCAAAAGGCCCCCTTTGTCCAAAGTTTTTCTTGTTCATAGCCTAGATTGTCTAGGGGTGTTATATGTGGTTTTGGTGTCTAGTTGGCCACATGATAATTGTTTTCTTGGTTTAAACATAATATTTCTCTGTGGTTGACCAACCTTTTCACTAGTTACATAGATAGTGTGGACTTTCTCCTATTGATGAAGATACACCATACACTAGGGGGAGGGTATTGTCCAAAATGGATGACACTAACCTAGTAGACTTAGAAAGTCACTCATTATATTCAAAGGAGAGTGATCATGTGGAGATTGAAGTGGTTGATGAAAGTACTTATTCAACAAAATATAATTTTTCATTATCCATTTTCCTACTTTATCCATTCTCACCCAATTTCAGGCATGAGTGTGTCATCTAGCATGGGAGGACATGTTCCTTCACCATCTAGTTCTACGAGAGGAGTCTCTTTGAATTATTCCTTACCATAAATTAGTGGGGTCGGTTCTTCCACCACCATGCCTAATACATCTGGTTTTTCCATGTGGGGAATGCCATTGATTACGTCCTTTCCTTCCATGCATTTCCCTGGTGTTAGTTTCTCCACTACACGCATTCCAGTTCCCACATACATATTCATTTTTGGTGGGGGAAGGCCTCAGTTTTACCATCGAAGGAATATTTCCTTATGCCTATGATATCCCTATAGGTGGCCTTGCAATACCAAAAACAGGTTTCCCATTTGGTTGGAATGCCAATCTTGGGTTTGGTCCTATCCCTAGTGTCTTTCCTAGTGTTGGGGGAAGTAATGCCTCTCGGGGCCCTTATATCCCTAGGGTTAGTTATGTCTCTAGGGGTTCTATTACCTTTTGGGGTAGTAATATGTGGGGATCGCAAGATCCATCAGTGTCACAAGAAACATATTCTTCGAACGAGAATTTGTTTTCCAATACATCATTGCATTTTCTAGAAAAGTTAGATCTTCCATATTTATCACGATTGATGAATGACCCCATCCAAAACCAAACTTCATGGCTAATGATTCTCACAAAATTGCCATTGGATATTCCCAAATTTGACGAAAAAACTAGAGAAGACCCCTCTACACATGTCATTAAGTAACACCTATGGTGTTCCTTGAACTCCTTGGTGGATGATAGTATATGTTTGAGGATTTTGAAGAGAACCTTGATAGGCAACATTTCCAAATGGTACATTGAGTTACTAGGTGCCACATATTGCGATTTTTCATATTTAGTCGTGGCTTTCATAATGCACTTCCAATTTCCTATTTAGTATGAGATTGGAACAAATATTTTGACATCACTATGTCAAAACACTGCCACACACATTTTTTATCATATTCATGAGTGGTGATGATGGCGCAATCTCATTTGAGCTAATACTCCAGATCAAATTTTGGTAGATTGATTGTCAATTCATTGTTACCTCCCATAGCCAAAGATGTTGCTATGTCAGGGGCAGTTAACCAAGAGAGGGTGATCCTATGTGCCAAAAATTTCGACTTGATTTATTCAAAATTGGGCATATTATATGACATAATTCCTCACGATACAAGGCCATCAACAGATCCAGTTAGACCCAACCAGGACCGCATGTTAATGGCATGGTTGGTTCTGTATCCAATGATTTTATTGGCTAGTGGTTTGGGTAGATTACTCAATTATCTATCTCTACAAGTCAATTAGTGAATGCGCTCGCGACCGAAACTACTATGGTCCCTACTCAGATATATGAGGTGAATTCGGTGTATTCCACACAACTGAAGAATCATTAGAAACCCGAAGGAAAGAAGAAGAATATTTTTTTTTTCCATTGAGCAAGGGATTGCGCAAACCCAAAATGCTACCACTAGAGACACTAAAGAGAAGAAGAAGGTTAAGTTTTCCTACAATATTTGTGGTGGATACCATCTCACTTACTGGTGTCCTAAGATAGATGTGATTCATCGCTATTTTTCCCAGCCAGGACCTCCCCAACAACTTGTTGTTTTGAAAAATCCATTCCCTCCACAACAACAACAAATGGTTGAAACAAATCTTGCACCTATGAAATGGGGCACAATAGGTAACCCCCAACAAGAGGGAATGTCATCAAGTGCCAACATTTACATGTGTGACCAGATAGTTAATTTACAAACATGGGATTGTAATTATGAGAACCTAGAGAGTGTTTCTTTGAGTAAGGACCCTGTGTCTACTTCCCAGTTTGGTGGCCCTCTCTAGATAAAAAATCCATCATTTAACATAGAGCTTCACCCACCAAAAAGTGTGCTTCATAGGTCTACGAATAATCCCAACACACAAGCTTCCCATAATTATAGTATCGTGGAAGATTTAGCCCAGGCACCATGTGCCATGTCGGCCCTTGAAGTCCTCTAGAGCTTCCCAAGGAAGCAAATATAATTATTTTCTACTATAGGTGGGGTGGACCCTTTAGATACTAGTTTAATTACATTTGACATAGACCAAAGTCGGCTAGGCTCCCCCACTAGATTTCTTTTCAGATTCAATTAGTCTCACATGGGATGAATATCTTCATAAATGTTGTTGATGAAGATGCCTCCACTTGCATTATCTATATGTCATGTTGTAGAGCTATTTTTTCCCCAGAGCCTGTGCAGTATAGCACCATGTTGAAGGATTTTGAAGACCACACATTTAAGACTCATAGAATCATTGTTTCCTTTCCTACAAAGTTAGGTGGAAATAATGTCTCAATTGAGGTTGAGGTAGTTAATGCCCCATTAGATTAAAATCTATTTCTTGGGTGTAGTTGGTTCTACGATGATGACTATTGTCTCCTCAGTATTTAAGGTTCTTCTTTTCCCCCGTCAAGGGAAGGTGGTAACTATTGATTAGTTGGAATATTTCATGCCTTATTACATGACTAACAGTGGTACGAACATTATGTTCATTAGTGGTTCCTCAAGTGCTTACAAGAGTGTTGATGTGGGGATTGATCCAGATCTCGGGGGATGAGATCTAGATGGCTTGAATATCGAGAGAGGAGGAGATTAGATGTGCCAATATTGCATGAAAAGAAGCATGGACAAAAAAAAACATGTAAATGAAGTACTTGGGAGGTGGGGCTCGAAGATGAGCCTCACCTCTAAAACTAATTACTAGTAAATCACTCAGAGCTAAATAATCTAACAATGAACAATAGAAAATATGAGAGAAGACAAAAATGAGTAACTTGATATTGTGAGAAGGCTTTCTAGGACTTTATATATCATTACAAAATGGTCCATTGGACAAAGTAAAAAAGAACTCATTAAATGAGTCTCTATTATTATTTTAATAGATCTAACTACCCAACTAACTAAGTAATGGAAAATAAAAACCTATACAATAATGGGAAGAGATAATTAAATGAGTCCCTATTATAATAATAATAGATCTAACTACCCAACTAACTAAGTAGTGGAAAATAAATCCAATACAATAATGGAGATATGGGAATCTCTTTGACCCATATGGGCAACTTGTTAGCCCAATTAATTAATGAGGAGGTGGGCATCTCCTTGATCCACATGGGAAATCTACTAAATTTATAGATTTATGACTTTTGCATCCGAATTTAGACCATATACCCCCTTAAACTTCATATCATTCCTCCCCCCTTAGAAAATGATGGTTCCCATCATTTCACCCATGCTAAAAAGAGAAACCTCATTATTGTACCATTATGATTACAATGTGAAAATACCCAATGAAGAGAATGGTTTTGGGTTTTGTGAAGTTGACCCATAACCATGGGTTTATGGTTGACCCATAACCTAGTTCACAATGACATTGTACATGAGTAGAAAAATAAATAAATTTTAATAAAATCCCAAAATTTTAAAAAATAATATGGAAAAATCATGACTTTGGGGACTGTGAACAAACTTCTGCAAATCTATTCATAACCCCTGCTATAGGTGATGAAATCCAATTCCTTCAAAGACCCATTTCAGCTACTAAAGAGATATTTCCATCGATATATGGATATTTTTTTGAGGTGGCCCATGGAGTGAGAAAAAGCAGGTCGAATTTGAAGGGTGTATGACCATGCTAGTTACAGACGTGCTGCTTCAAACAAAAATATCTCATAAACCAGACAACGAAACAAAATTCCGTGAAATACCCATTTTATATATTGAATATATGTTTCCATATGTATGTGGAAATCCTTTTGTAGTTTCCTAGGCATGGATAAAAGTACCATTGAAGGTGGTGGTACATGTGGCATCCTTGGGTCAAATACATGCTGAGATTCAATCGATGATATCTCTCAAAACATGAAGCAAAATGAGATTTTGTGAAATACCCATTTGAGATATTAAAGAGATATTTCCATCCATATATGGAATTCCTTCTTTAGTTTCCTAAGCAGGGAGAAAAATCTCGTTGAAGATGGTGGTACGCATGGCCTCATTGGGTCAAATACATGTTGAGATTCAATTGATGATATCTCTCAAACCAAAAAGCCAAATGAGATTCCATGAAATACCCATTTGATATATTGAAGAGATATTTACAATGAGCTATGGTAGAGCCTTTTAAATTTCGTGTATAGGTTGCATCACCTCTTTGAAGTTGGATGAGTGTAGAGGGCCACAAAGGATGACAAGGGTTTGTAGAGCAACATGGGTTGTTGTAGAGGTTGTGGAACCTCCATGGGCAACATGGACACCTTGTAAATTTGTTGATAATGTTGCAGACCAATGGATGTAGTGGATCCATGTATAGATGTAGTGAATCCATGTATGGATGTAGTGAATCCATGTATGGTTCTCCTTGTAATGGTGAATGAAGATACGAGGGTAAAAACAAAGCCCTGTAGTGTCTGTGGACCAAGTGTGATGCTTACAATGTATGACGTGGAAAATGGATTCTTATAGTACCAAAAGGAGGTTGGTGATTGTTGCAAATGTTTGAACCCACAACATGCTTCAAACCCTTGTTCCGATGGAGAGTGTACCTGCTCTAATACCACTGATCTAGATCTCGGGGGATGAGATCTGGATGGCTTGAATGTCGAGAGAGGAGGAGCTTAGACGTGCCAATATTGCATGAAAAGAAGCATGGACACAAAAAAAAACATGTAAATGAAGTACTTGGGATGTGAGGCCCAAAGAGGAGCCTCACCTCTAAAACTAATTACTAGTAAATCACTCAGAGCTAATTAATCTCACAATGAACAATAGAAAACATGAGAGAAGCCAAAAATGGGTAACTTGATATTATGAGAAGGCTTTCTAGGCCTTTATATAGCATTAAAAAATGGTCCATTGGACAAAGTAAAAAGGAGCTCATTAAATGAGTATCTATTATTAGTATAATAGATCTAACTACCCAATTAACTAAGTAGTGGAAAATAAAACCCTATACAATAATGGGAAGAGCTCATTAAATGAGTCTCTATTGTTATAATAATAGATCTAACTACCCAACTAAATAAGTAGTGGAAAATAAACCCAACAAAATAATGGAGAGATGTGACTCTCGTTGACCCATATGGGCAACTTGTTAGCCCAATTAATTAATGAGGAGGTGGGCATCTCCTTGATCCACATGGGAAATCTATTAACTTTATAGCTTTATGAATTTTGCATCCAAATTAGACCATATACCCCCTTAAAATTTAGATCAAGGATGTTTATGGATTCATCGCCCATGGGTACATTTACTCTACCCCGCCACTCACTACTCAAATTGTGACTCCAATATGTATGATTTCTAAGGGAATTTTTGAATCCAAGGGGTCTCTTGATCCTTGGGTCATGCCTAATCCTTATGATGATGAATCATTTGGAGCTAGCATGCCCATTAGTGTGGTTGATATTGTCTATCAAGAAATCAAGTTGGAATCCAATAACACTGAACATAATCTCCAACAGGATGTGGAATTCGATCAATACTCTTTTCCCACATGGGATATCACTCATCCTGCTAGTTCCTATGAATTTCTAGATGTTGAGATACTTCAAATGAGACCATCATGGAGGTCACAGATCCAGTTGAAAGGCCATGGGAGTATATGCATCATCGCACATCATTTATTCCTGATTTGGAAAAGTTGGAGGTTGACATGAAAAACCTTGTTTCTATTGATTTGTTGAGTGGTACTAGTCTCCCATTATGACAAATGATATGTTTTCATAAGGGAACTTGGAAAATATCTTGAAGAACATACCCATTGACATTTTAGTAAAACCAGGTTTTGTGGAACACATCCTTATAGGTGTATATTGTTCCCCTTGAGGAATTGAACTTTATGTTTCCCTATTCAAATAATTATGTGACGTTTTTACTTGGTCATAAGAAGAAATGCTCGACATTGTTCCCCTGATTATCGTGCATGAGATTAAAACATATGATGGAGAGAAGCCTATTTGGTAAAATCTCCGACCAATAAATCCAAGAAAAAAAACTTCTATCAAGGCAGACGTTGAAAATCTTCTTCAAGTTAACTTTATATATCTGGTTCCCTTGATTGAATGGGTATCCAATCTTGTTTTGGTCACTAAAAAATAGGGTACAATCAGGGTCTGCATCGATCATAGGGATTTGAACAAGGCTTGTCCTAAGGATATTTTTCCTACGCCATTCATTGATTAGATTATTGATGAGTGCGTTGGAAGTGAGATATTTCCATTCATGGACGATTTATCCATCTATAATCAAATCCATATAGAACTAGAAGATCAACACAAGACTTCCTTCATTTGTCCTTGGGGCACTTTTGCTTACCAAAAGTTTCCATTTGGTCTTAAAAATGTTGAGGCCACTTTTTAGGGGCCATGTCATATGCTTTTCATGAAATCAAACACATAGTTGAGGCATACTTAGATGATTTGACCACTACTCACTTAAAGAGATGTGAAGATCTTCCTAGTCACTTGTGGGGCATCTTCACCTGATATCAATATTACAATATCCATTTGAACCAACATAATTGTATCTTTTGTGTGGTTTATGGGAGATTATTCGGTTTCATTGTTTCCAAGTACAAGATCATGGTTGATCCTTTGAAGGTTGAGGAAATTTTCCAATTGCTTCCTATGAAAAATATAATCCAACTTCAAAGTTTGAAAGGGAAGACAAACATTTTGTGAAGATTCATAGTTAATTGTGTTGAGGTAACAAAAGGATTCATGCATATTCTAAAAAGGGTGTACCTTTTGTGTCGGACGACCAAGCACAATGCTCATTTGAAGCATTGAAGACATCCATTATCTAAACTCCTTTATTAATTCCTCTAGACTACAATCGAGACTTTCTACTCTATCTTACATCATCTGAATCTACCATTGGTATGGTGCTTGTCCAGGAAGACAATTCATAGAAGGAGCATGTAATCTATTCTCTTAGTAAGGATCCGGTTGATCTTGAAATACACTATTCACATGTCGAAAAGTTGGCCTTGGAAGCTATTCATGTTGTCCAATGGCTCAGGCATTACACACTCTTGTGGAAGACTATAGTTATTATAGACTCCAACTCAATGCACCATATTTTGACCTGTCGGATTATTGGAGGAAAGTACTCTAAATAGATAGTCATCTTATAAGAGTTTGACCTAAAGTTTGTTACTACCAAATCTAGGAAATATTTGGATTTCATGGAGTTAATGTTTGAACTTCCTAGAATTAGTGAATAAATTGTGGTTAATGATTCATTATTCCTCATTGACTCTTTTGATCCTTGGTATGGGGATGTCTTGGTATATCTCCAAACCCAATAGTTTAACCCTTAGTTATACATAGAAGAGTGTTAGTGCATATTCCATCAATCCAAAAATTACCTCATCATTGGCAACACACTTTATTGATGTGGGGTAGATATGGTATTATGACACTATCTTGTCTATGCAGAAGTTGAGCATGTTTTAAATGATTTCCATGCCAGAGAAAGTGACAGTGATCTTTCTGATCTTGCTACTTCCTAGAAGATATTGTGTGTAGGATCATTTTGGTCTACATTATTCAAATATTGTATCACTATGGTTCATAAGTGTCACCCTTGTCAAGTATTTACTTAGAAAATGTGTGCACATCCTGCTCCACTTCACCCTCTGGTTGTTGTTGGACCCTTTGCAAAGTGGGGGATGAATTTCATGACTTGTAAGCCTTCCTCAACTAATGGCCATGGTTACATCGTCATGGCTATTGAATACTTCACTAAGTGGGATGAGGCTATGCCTACATATTCCAATGATGACACCAAAACAATAGTTTTCATATTCAATCACATCATCGCTAGGTTTGAGGTTCCCAAAACTATTGTTACAGATCACAGGTCAAATTTTTGCAATAAAATGATGATTGAACTAGCTGCCATGTTGGGTTTTCATCATGAGAACTCAACACCTTATTATCCTCAATCTAATAGTCAAGTGGAATCTATCAATCACGTTTTGCATACAATGATCGAGAGGATGGTCAATAAACACAAAGAAAACTAGCACCTTATGTTATTTTCGATATTATAAGAATATCGAACCTCAGTGAAGACTACCACCGATTTCACACCATTTCAACTTGTCTATGGAGTGGAGGCAGTATTTCCTATTGAATACAAAATCTCTTTTCTAAAACTAGCCATAAAAATATTGTCCAACACTTATCCTAAGGAAGAAGTTCTCTTGTATTTGGCCCATCTAGAATAAACTTGTTGTGAAGCTGCAATGGAAAATGAGACTCGTAAGAAACGTGTTAAGGGTTAGTACGATAAAAGTGTTCATCTTCGTGTCTTCACGAAATGTGACTTGGTTTTGGTCTATGACTAAGACTATGATATGTTAGGTGCAGGTAAACTTAAACCCTTATGGCATGGTCCTTACATTGTTAGTTGTATATTGAAGAAAGGGGCCTACATGTTGGTTAATTATAAAGGGAATTCTTTGTCGAAGTGTTGCATGGGCTCTATATTAAGAATTATTATGCATAATCTGAAAGGGTGCATAGTGCTTTCTATATTATGTATTTCAGTGGTGGTGTGGTGTGCTTGTTTTATTTTTGTGTCTGGTATGATTCAATTCAATGATTATCATGCTTGGTGTTTGATTTGCAGAAAACACCAACTATAGTACCCAGAACATTGGTCCTGCCGCTTGGGTTATCTTCTCACCCACACATGAATTGATGAGTTTAGGGGGCATTTGCCTTGGCCCCGCAACTAATAATATTGTAGAGTATAGTGCAGTCATCAAGCTATTATCTGTAGTTATTGCTCTCGACATCTGTAGGTTAGTTGTACATTTGGATTCTTAGTTAATGGTATTTCAATTGAATACAGTTTATCTAATCTGAAATCCTATGTTGTTTCAAACATTCTTAAAGGTGTGCCTTCTTGAGAGGAATTTTGAATATATTGTTTATGATCATATTCCAAGAAGTTTAAACATATTTTCCGATTCGTTAGCTAATTATGTGCTATATTGGAATTTGTCACATTAAATTAAGAATTACCACAAACATGCATGTACATAAACACATGGATTTCCGATCACATGATTCAAAGTCATAACTAAGAGCCAAATCGTATGTATATAAAATACATATCCAATACATCATGTTCAAGAATCCAATTTTTTCTTTTAAATTCAAAAATCAAACACACAGTCTCGTTCTTACCTAGTCTAGACGAAATGGAATTGTGTCAGTGGTATCTCTCGCAATTCACGTCAAAAGTTTTGAGAAGTGAGAATTTTATGAATTTCATTACTTTTGATTCATGTAATATCACTTTTATGAGATTCCACTTCGTAATTTTACTTGGTATCTAGTTTTTTTCGACTTTTTTTTAGGGTTAGGTGACAAGTTGTTTGGAATTTTCTATGGTGTCATCCATTGAACCATGAGGTACGTGTACTAAACTAGAATATAGGACAAGTTTTTCCTTGCAATACCATCTTGCATGATTAACCATCATTTTTTCCATCACAATGCCTTATGTTCAATCCTGCCAAGTTGCAACATTAGCCTTTCTCATTTGCACGTTGTAACTTGTGCAGTAGTGCCTACCCTTCATGGGAACCCTAGTTAGAATTCCCTTTACCATTTGGTGCCCATGTTGCATCTATCTATATGTTTGGGAACCCTTTTTAGACCTACCATGACTAAAATATGAGCCTCATTTTTCTCTCTTAATCTTTTTCTAGCCATATTTGAAAGGGGTTCCCATCATTATTTATGTTGCTTAATGGTTTCATATGCATATCACTACTAAGTTCCGGTGCCAACTACTACGATGTTTTTTTTATTTGATCCCACTTACCAACAATATTCACTCTTGACCTCTTTCTATTTGCATCATTTGCCTCTATTTTGCAACCTTTACATTTGGAGAAAACCACTAGTATGAGTGGACATTACTTTCCCAGTACCTTTTCTGCATCTATTTTGCATAGGTTAGTTCCATGCACTTGGAACATAGTTTCATTCCATTGAAAAACTTGTTTTCTCCAAATGGGCTCACTTTTAACTATTTTTTGTGCTCATATAACCATGAAAAAGACACCCTTGAGTACACTTTTACCTCTTTTATGCACTCATAAAACTATGGAAAAGACACTATCAAGCATACTTTTATCTATCTTTTGCACTCATAAGAATTTTAAGGAGACACCAAAACCAAAAAAAGAGGGGGGATGGGGGGTTATCTCGATCTATATTTAGTGAAGTGGAAACCATTAATCATTGTCACCCTTGAATATGGAACTTGCTTGTGTCATTGTCATACAATTGGGTTATCACTTGCGGGAGCCATACCATCATTATTAGTCATATACTCCTCCAATCGATTACTCTTCCAATCACTATGGAGAGTGCTACAATGCCTCATGTATTGTTGCATTGTATCAGTGGTGTTTTTGAGTCAGTTTTGTCAAGTCATCAATATGTCTTGTTATATGTTCAAGGGAAGTGAAGCCTGAGTTAGCCATTCTACAGTCTTATTGACCTTTTACGTCGTCCATCCCTATTTTAGTTGTACTTGGTGATTCTATCTCTTCACATAATCTCTCGGTGATTGTCTTGTGTCAATTGATGGGGGATACATTAAGGCTCTCATTCGATGAATCTCTTCCTATAGACACCAACACATTATCTAGGAAAGGGATCTAGAAATAAGCTAGTACCTTTGAACTTGCAGTCATCAGTGGTAGGATTCCTCATTATCGATAGTGGGTTTACCTCATTGACTCCTAATCAATCAATTATATGAGTGTTCGACATTGTCTACTCTATTCACAATCGCTAGATTGTACTAGTTACCCTGGGGTCCATTTTCATTATTGGTTGTTCGCTTCACTTCTGTTAATGGTTTTCCTCAATGATTGGCAATCAAATGGTTTCTACCATGCTTGACATTGGTTTATCCATTCACATGATGTAGAATTGTACTGTCAATGGGGTTGGATTGAGGACTTTGGGCCTAAGGAGGAATCACTCCTTTATGCTACCCCTCCCAAGTTGCAATGGAGTATATCACTATTATATGAGTACTTTGAAGACCATATTGACACTCTCATTGGTGTTATATGTCTTCCGGATGTATAGTGTAATATAGATCCACATTGTATTTACTTGTGGCTATGATCTCTTTTGTGACATGGATCCATTGTGTACTTTTTTGTGGCCATGGTATTGCATATAATTTCATGGATCTGCAATGTATTGTGCGGGTGGCCATGCTTTTTCCTACATCTTAGCATGGGTATGTGTACGATTGTTTGTAGGTACTTAATAGTTCCTTGATCTACGCGCTTTTTCTTTATTCCACTCATCACTATAAATTTTCATAATGTATTTTGACCATCAGTTCTTCTTTTGACCTCATACATCAGGGGACATATGTTATACTTTTATTTGCCACCATAAGCCTTACAAATATTTTATTAGATGTTATAAGGCTAAAATTACATAATTGAGTAAAAACGTCATAATTATTTCACAAGAAAATAGTTATTTTGACCGGAAATAAAATATGCAATTAACCTTAATCTTTACATGATACGAAATTTCAAATAGTTGCTTAGCATTTTGAAATATGCCTTTGATTTGGCTTATGTATGCAGCTGCATGAAGTCAAGACTTTGACTCCGACTGGTGGTCACGTTGTCATTGATCTCTTAGTTATTTTCCAATGTAATTATAAACCCATAAAAAAAACACTTGTTTTTATTAAAAAACATTAAGTTCATGTACTTAAAAAGAATTTAGTTATTAGTATCTTATATTGTTATTAAGATATGAAAAAAAACTGTCTCATCTATTGTTATTAAGATACGAATAAAAACTGTCTGTCTCATTTCAAAGTTTTAAAAACTGCCTCTGTCTCATTTTAAAGTTTTTTTTTTTAAATGTGTGGCAAGTAATGTTTAATAACATATTTATAATTTTAATTTATAATTTTTTAAAATTTAAATTTATAATTTTAGATTATGGTGGAGTGTTTATTAAAAATATTACTACATAGTATTTATTTAAAAATCTTATATACATTAAATATTGAGTATGACTTAACAAGACTGTAAAAATGGGGAAATATTGAAAATGCTAAAAGGATAAGTAGATGCAAATTCCAGTATTCTTACAATTACTTTTAAATTAATCAGTGTTTTTGACAGGATAGTAACATAGGTCAATGCCACTAAACATCGTTGGTGTCGATATAACATGTCTTTGTTTTGTGTTTGAGAATAGCAGAACAAATTCAATTAGGAAACTTGGTCTTTCAGGTTTGCATTGGACTGTTTTCCGGTTGAGATGCATTTAGTTTGTTTTTTATTTGTATTTTTTGATTTAGAATTTTATGTCTAACTATTCTGTAATGTTAACTATTTTGTAATGTCTAATGAAGAAAATCATATATTATGCAGTTAATGAATTATTGGTAGTGTATCATCATCTTCTATTAGTTGGATACTGTACTATTTACCATTTGGATACCACACTATTCATCGTTCAATAGAAAAAACAAAATACCAAAAATTAATTCACTGTATGGTGCACGTTACTTGTCATATAGAACTGCTTTCTGTTTCTATCACTGTCATCATGACCCACTACCTGTTTTTTTGCTTTATTGAGTTTATTGTATGGCACATATTACTTTTCATGTTGGATACCACACTATGGAGTGGGCTAACTCAGGAACAATCTTCCCTCCCGAGTTACTTTTCTCGCAAGTTTTTCCCCTGTGTGGTTTTAAATTTCCAGCCAATCCAGAACTCTGATCGATTTTCTGAGCATTTGGGTTGGTTTAAAATGGGGCAAAACCCCTGGGGTAAGGTTCTGAAATGCATGGAACTTTGATCCATGCCAAACTCAAGCTACCCCTGAAAATCTGGCCGGATTCAGGTCCATTTTTTTGCCTGAAAAACTGGTCTGTTTGCTCCAGAGTTAGCTTACTCCCCACGGGCCCACACTATTCACCATCTCTGCAGTGTGTACCACATTATTCACCATCCAACTGGACAAGATGGAAAAAGCACACTACCAATAATTAGCTTACTACATATTGCATATTACTTGTCATATCAACTGTTCTCTATTTCTGCCCCTGCCAGAGTGACACACTACCTGCTGTTTTTTTTCTTTATTGAGTTCAGGAATCTCTGCTCCTCAGACATCAGCTCTGCGTCTCGAATTGAAATTGGACAGATGGATGATTAGTTTAACAGTGTAGTATTGTGCCAGCGTTGGAATTTGGTCATGTAAAGGTGTCAGGGTTGGAATTTGGTTTAGTAAAGGTGGCAGCGTGCTGATATTGGATTCCTGCAGGTGCCAGTCAATTGCATTCATTGCTCTCCGGACGAGACCGACTCTTGCGCTTGTTATTGCATTAATATTTCTTAATAAAAAGACCAAAATGAGTGGAACTAAAAGGCCATTGTCGTCTGTACAACAAGTATTGATCCTGTTATGTTGCTCTGTCTGAGTAAGATATGCTGATTTACAGTGCATAACAAGCATTGATCCTGTTACGTTGCCTTCTCTGAGCAAGATATGCTGATTGACACTACAAAACAATTACAGATTCTTTATAGACATGTGAAACAATCTAATATATGTATGCAATTTCATCTACCATTCTTTTTTAATAGAGTATATCCAAAATCATGAGTTCTATCAGGAAATGGGTCTACACTACAGTGCCTTCCAAAACTCGTTATCCTCTTCAAAACTAGCAAATGGATATTTTCAACATCTACTTAGCCCAAGTTTTCCGCTCATTTTCTTTATAAAACCGGTAGAGAAAGGTACCAGTCCTGTAAGCTCACTGACATTCAAGTTCATCTCATAAATAAAGCATGATACCAAATTCAGTGGGGATGGTTTCCATTATAATAGTTATTTAGAGCTTAGTTTAAAGGTTTTATTTTTTTTTTTGCTGTTTTTTGACAATTTTTTTGGGTTTTTCAACATGTTGAATCTTTCAGAAATACAATTTAAACAACAGAAAATAGAGATTTTATCCAGATTTACATTGCCGGATTTAGGTCAAAAAAACCCCAAAAATACAATAGACCAAATAATTGAGATTCTTTACGCACCCGCGAGAGAAGAGAAGTTGTGATCCCACCAACAAGCCCCACGGATGACAATCACAAGCTTCTTAATTTCACAACTCTACCCTAGATATCCGATATCATCATCATCATCCAGCTTCAATGATATGGAACTTCTCCTTGTTATATGATACAAAGATGTTGTATGATAGATGCAAATAGAGTCAATTCTAGCTAGTTTAACCAGTTAAGGTGTGGGCTTTGTTTGCTAGGCAGTGTGTTTAGTTGGGAGGAGACACCCAAAAATCTAGCCATGTTACCCTGATACAATCTCAATTGGTTTTAGTTTGAGTAGTTGTTTTTCATCAATTTACTTTACTTTAGATGGTTGAAAAGAATAATTATTATCCTCTTCACCTAAATTCAATTCCTATAAATAATATATTAAACTCTTAATCAATTAATGAATATCTACTTCAATAATATCTCCTTAACATTTTGTATCACATAAAAAAAAAAATGAATATCTACTTCAATAATATCTCCTTAACATTTTGTATGACATTAAAAAAAAACCTCCTATGTATTTGGACTGGTCTCCCCTCACCCCATCATAACATATTGTAGATAGTGATGGATATCATTTGATTTGCCTCCCCTCACGCCTCCATAGTGTATATTGTAGATAGTGATAGATATCATTAGATTTGCCTCCCCTCACCCCTCCATAGTGTAGATAGTGATAAATATCATTAGATTTGCCTCCCCTCGCCCCCTTCATAGTCATAGTGTAGATAGTGATAATGAAAATGTTAATGCACA